>CATIWC010002152.1:0-233012 GCA_948472305.1 Vicia faba
TTAACTTAATTATAATTTTCATTCTTTATTTTCATTTTCTTAAGGTTTTGGTGCTCTATTTTTAAATCCGGTTTTATTAATATATATAATATATATATATATATATATATATATATATATATATATATATATATATATATATATATATATAAATATATATATATATATATATTATATATATTATATATATATATATATATATAAATATATATATATATATTATATATATATATATATAAATATATATATATATATATATAATATTAATATATATATATATATATATATATATATATATATATATATATATTAATATATATATATATATATATATATATATATATATATATATATAATTATCTTAATTATTTATAGTAACAAAATGACATTACAATTATAAATATTCAAATTTTAAGAATATGACCTTTAACCTTTTAAAATTATTGGGATTGAAATTTAACTTTGCACCTTAAATCTCTTTGATGTTTAATTTAATTAAAGAAAATAAATTTATATATTCTATAATTATAATATTACAATTTTCATTATATTCTATGTAATAAGTCCTTTTGTCAACCTTTAGGAACATGTCTATGTAACATGTCATTTTGTCAACCTTTTGAAACATGTCTATGTAATATGTTATTCTATCAAACTTTTGCAACATGTCTATGTAACATGTCATTATGTCAACCCTTTTGGAACATGTCTTAATGTATTTTCGAACATATCTATGTAACATGTCAACTTCATATTTTCATTTCAAGTAATCTGATGTGTTCATTTACTAGAAATACCCAAATTTATGTTGCTACATTTAATGATATGCCAAACAAAATAAGTCACATTAAATTATAAACTGTGTTAAAATTAGACAAAAGATTGCACATAATCTTCATAAACTGAGAAATTGTGTTAGAATTACACATAAATTGTGTTGAAATTACACACAACGTTGCTACATACACCTAATTCAGCTTAATGACAAATACATATAACATTTCAAAACACATAATCTTCAATGTTTTTTTCCACTTCAACATCTTGTTTAGTTGAATTTGAAGTTCTAACACAACATCCCTTAATTCTTCATTTCTAACCCTCAATTTGTCGTAGTGATTCTTAGTTTCATCTAAATCCTTTGTTGTTCTTTCCAATCTATTAATCACTAGTTGGTTTATCTCTTCTGCCAATTCCTCATGAAACCAATCGAAGAATCCACTTCTTCTTTGTAAGGATTCCTGCAAATTTAAAAAATTGATCAAACTTTGTTTACCATTTTTTAACATACCCAAACAAAAATTAGGACTTACCTTGTAATTGTGACAACCCCAAAATTTCATTCCATAATTCTTATCAGTGGTTATCCTACGAAGAACAGTGTTATCTCTACAACTGCAAAGTGGTGCAATTTGCAAGCTACTGTATACACATGACCCAACACTTTCAAATTTCTTTAGTTTCATTTGCGAAGAATAATTCTTCGTATTCATTGAGGATGGAGTGAAATGACATGAGCAATATGAAGACGGAGATAAAAATGCATCTGGAGCAAAGAAGATTTTGCTCAAGTGAAGAAAATGCATCTGGATTAAAGATGATGGTGTAGAACATATATAAATAAGATGAAGATAACATGCCAGCGCACCAACTACATAGGTCAAGTTAACGAACGTTTAAGCGCAACTGACATTAGGGACTTCTTTGTTACATTTTGAAACTTAAGGAACCAATTTGATACAAAAAAAATTAAGGGACCAAACAGAACCATGACCTATAGTTAAGAGACCAAATTGAGTATTTTGTCTAATAGAATTTATAAATTTCAACAAAATACCTTACAATAAAAATAAAATTCATGATACTTTAGGCTATACGTTGGAAATTATAACATTCAAATAAAAGCGAAATTATAAGCATATGTTATAGTCAAATAAAAATTTATTGTGACATTATTATCTTTGTAAGAGTTATTAGTGTGTATTATTGTGTAAGTATTGGTCATATTTTTTATAAACTCCGTTAATATTTTAAATCGGATGACTACTGTCTGTAATTTCTTAAAACATAGATGTTATAACCATAGTTTTAAAATTCATATCCTTTCGGTCGATTGGACCGGTTAGACTGTGAATCAGACAGTAGAACGATTCAGTAAAGTTATTAGATCATTATTGTCAATAAAAATCAGTGTGACTCAGACAGTTCACTAGTCAGATCAGTGAACCTGTGGGTTTCTTAATCTGACGGATTGAATGTTTTATGTTTTTTAACTTAATTATAATTTTCATTCTTTATTTTCATTTTCTTAAGTTTTTGTGCTCTATTTTTAAATCCGGTTTTATTAATATATATATATATATATATATATATATATATATATATATATATATATATATATATATATATATATATATATACATATATATATATATATATATATATATATATATAATATATATATATATATATATATATAATTATCTTAATTATTTATAGTAACAAAATGACATTACAATTATAAATATCAAATTTTAAGAATATGACCTTTAACCTTTTAAAATTATTGGGATTGAAATTTAACTTTGCACCTTAAATCTCTTTGATGTTTAATTTAATTAAAGAAAATAAATTTATATATTCTATAATTATAATATTACAATTTTCATTATATTCTATGTAATAAGTCCTTTTGTCAACCTTTAGGAACATGTCTATGTAACATGTCATTTTGTCAACCTTTTGAAACATGTCTATGTAATATGTTATTCTATCAAACTTTTGCAACATGTCTATGTAACATGTCATTATGTCAACCTTTTGGAACATGTCTATGTATTTTGGAACATATCTATGTAACATGTCAACTTCATATTTTCATTTCAAGTAATCTGATGTGTTCATTTACTAGAAATACCCAAATTTATGTTGCTACATTTAATGATATGTCAAACAAAATAAGTCACATTAAATTATAAACTGTGTTAAAATTAGACAAAAGATTGCACATAATCTTCATAAACTGAGAAATTGTGTTAGAATTACACATAAATTGTGTTGAAATTACACACAACGTTGCTACATACACCTAATTCAGCTTAATGACAAATACATATAACATTTCAAAACACATAATCTTCAATGTTTTTTTCAACTTCAACATCTTGTTTAGTTGAATTTGAAGTTCTAACACAACATCCCTTAATTCTTCATTTCTAACCCTCAATTTGTCGTAGTGATTCTTAGTTTCATCTAAATCCTTTGTTGTTCTTTCCAATCTATTAATCACTAGTTGGTTTATCTCTTCTGCCAATTCCTCATGAAACCAATCGAAGAATCCACTTCTTCTTTGTAAGGATTCCTGCAAATTTAAAAAATTGATCAAACTTTGTTTACCATTTTTTAACATACCCAAACAAAAATTAGGACTTACCTTGTAATTGTGACAACCCCAAAATTTCATTCCATAATTCTTATCAGTGGTTATCCTACGAAGAACAGTGTTATCTCTACAACTGCAAAGTGGTGCAATTTGCAAGCTACTGTATACACATGACCCAACACTTTCAAATTTCTTTAGGTTCATTTGCGAAGAATAATTCTTCGTATTCATTGAGGATGGAGTGAAATGACATGAGCAATATGAAGACGGAGATAAAAATGCATCTGGAGCAAAGAAGATTTTGCTCAAGTGAAGAAAATGCATCTGGATTAAAGATGATGGTGAAGAACATATATAAATAAGATGAAGATAACATGCCAGCGCACCAACTACATAGGTCAAGTTAACGAACGTTTAAGCGCAACTGACATTAGGGACTTCTTTGTTACATTTTGAAACTTAAGGAACCAATTTGATACAAAAAAAATTAAGGGACCAAACGGAACCATGACCTATAGTTAAGATACCAAAGTGAGTATTTTGTCTAATAGAATTTATAACTTTCAACGAAATACCTTACAATAAAAATAAAATTCATGATACTTTAGGCTATACGTTCGAAAATATAACATTCAAATAAAAGGGAAATTATAAGCATATGTTAAAGTAAAATAAAAATTTATTGTGACATTATTATCTTTGTAAGAGTTATTAGTGTGTATTATTGTATAAGGATTGGTCATATTTTTTATAAACTCCATTAATATTTGAAACCGGATGACTACTGTCTGTAATTTCTTAAAACATCGATGTTATGACCATAGTTTTAAAATTCATATCCTTTCGGTCGGTTAGACCGATTAGACTATGAATCAGACAGTAGAACGATTCAGTAAAGTTATTAGATCATTATTGTCGATAAAAATTAGTGTGATTCAGACGGTTCACTAGTCAGATCAGTGAACCTGTGGGTTTCTTAATCTGACGGATTGAATGTTTTATGTTTTTTAACTTAATTATAATTTTCATTATTTATTTTCATTTTCTTAAGTTTTGGTGCTCTATTTTTAAATCCAGTTTTATTAATATATATATTTATCTTAATTATTTATAGTAAAAAAATAATATTACAATTATAAATATCAAATTTTATCAAATTTTAAGAATCTGACCTATAACCTTTTAAAATTATTGGGATTGTAATTTTACCTCTGCACCTTAAATCTCTTTGATGTTTAATTTAATTAATGAAAATAAAGTTATATATTCTATAATTATAATATTACAATTTTCATTATATTCTATGTAATATGTCCTTTTGTCAACCTTTAGGAACATGTCTATGTAACATGTCATTTTGTCAACCTTTTGAAACATGTCTATGTAATATGTTATTCTATCAAACTTTTGCAACATGTCTATGTAACATGTCATTATGTCAACCTTTTTGAACATGTCTATGTATTTTGGAATATATATATGTAACATGTTAACTTCATATTTTCATTTTAAGTAATCTGATGTGTTCATTTACTAGAAATACACAAATTTATGTCGCTACAATTAATGATATGCCAAACAAAATAAGTCATATTAAAATTATAAACTGTGTTAAAATTAGACATAAGATTGCATATAATCTTCATAAACTGATAAATTGTGTTAGAATTACACATAAACTGTGTTGAAATTGCACACAACGTTGCTACATACACCTAATACAGCTTAATGACAAATACACATAACATTTCAAAACACATAATCTTCAATGTTTTTTTCCACTTCAACATCTTGTTCAGTTGAATTTGAAATTCTAACGCAACATCCCCTAATTCTTCATTTCTAACCCTCAATTTGTCGTATTGGTTCTTAGTTTCATCTAAATCCTTTGTTGTGATTTCCAATCCATTAAATACTACTTGGTTTATGTCTTCTGCCAATTCCTCATGAAACCAATCGAAGAAACCACATCTTCTTTGCAAGGATTCCTGCAAATTTAAAAAATTGATCAAACTTTGTTTACCATTTTTTAACATACCCAAACAAAAATTAGGACTTACCTTGTAATTGTGACAACCCCAAAATTTCATTCCATAATTCTTATCAGTGGTTATCCTACGAAGAACAGTGTTATCTCTAAAACTGCAAAGTGGTGCAATTTGCAAGCTACTGTATACACATGACCCAACACTTTCAAATTTCTTTACGTTCATTTGCGAAGAAGAATGCTTCGTATTCATGGAGGATGGAGCGAAACGACATGAGCTATATGAAGACAGAGATAAAAATGCATTTGGAGCAAAGAAGATTTTGCTCAAGTGAAGAAAACGCATCTGGAGTTAAAGATGATGGTGAAGAACATATATAAGTATGATGAAAATAACATGCCAACGCACCATCTACATAGGTCAAGTTAACGAATGTTTGAGCCCAACTGACATTAGGGACTTCTTTGTTACATTTTGAAACTTAAGCAACCAATTTGATACGAAAAAAATTAGGGGACCAAACAGAACCATCACCTATAGTTAAGAGACCAAAGTGAGTATTTTGGCTAATAGAATTTATAAATTTCAACAAAATACCTTACAATAAAAATAAAATTCATGATACTTTAGGCAATACGTTGGAAATTATAACATTCAAATAAAAGGGAAATTATAAGCATATGTTTAAGTCAAATAAAAATTTATTGTGACATTATTATCTTTGTAAGAGTTATTAGTGTGTATTATTGTATAAGAATTGGTCCTATTTTTTATAAACTCCGTTAATATTTGAAACCGGATGACTACTGTCTGTAATTTCTTAAAACATAGATGTTATAACCATAGTTTTAAAATTCATATACTTTCGGTCGGTTGGACCGATTAGACTGTGAATCAGACAGTAGAACGATTCAGTAAAGTTATTAGATCATTATTGTCGATAAAAATCAGTGTGACTCAGACGGTTCACTAGTCAGATCAGTGAACCTGTGGGTTTCTTAATCTGACAGATTGAATGTTTTATGTTTTTTAACTTAATTATAATTTTCATTCTTTATTTTCATTTTCTTAAGTTTTGGTGCTCTATTTTAAAATCCGGTTTTATTAATATATATAATTTTCTTAATTATTTTTAATACTGAAATAATATTACAATTTTAAAATTAAAATTTTATCAAATTTTAAGAATCTGATCTATAAACTTTTAAAATTATTGGGATTGTAATTATACCTTTGTACCTTATATCTCTTTGATGTTTAATTTAATTAAAGAAAAGAATGTTATATATATTCTATAAGTATAATGTTACAATTTTCGTTATATTCTATGTAATATAACATTTTGTGAACCTTTAGGAACATGTCTATGTAACATGTCATTTTGTCAACCTTTTGAAACATGTCTATGTAATATTTCATTCTATCAAACTTTTGCAACATGTCTATGTAACATATCTTTATGTCAACCTTTTGGAACATGTCTAGGTATTTTGGAACATATTTATGTAACGTGTCAACTTCATATTTTCCTTTCAAGTAATCCGATGTGTTCATTTACTAGTAATACCCAAATTTATGTTGCTACAATTCATGATATGCCAAACAAAATAATTCATATTAAAATTATAAATTGTGTTAAAATTACACATAAGATTGCACATAATATTCATAAACTGATAAATTGTGATAGAATTACACATAAACTGTATCGAAATTACACACAAGGTTGCTACATACACCTAATCTAGCTTAATGAAAAATACACATAACATTACAAAACACATAATCTTCAATGGTTTTTTCTGCTTCAACATCTTGTTCAGTTGAATTTGAAGTTCTAACACAGCATCCCTTAATTCATCATTTCTAACCCTCAATTTTTCGTACTGATACTTAGTTTCATCTAAATCCTTTATTGTTCTTTCCAATCTATTAATCGCTACTTGGTTTATGTCTTCTGCCAATTCCTCATGAAACCCGTCGAAGAAACCACATCCTCTTTGCAAGGATTCTTGCAAATTTAAAAAATTTATCAAACGTTGTTTACCAATTTTTAACATATGCAAACAAAAATTAGGACTTACCTTGTAATTGTGACAACCCCAAAATTTATTTCCATAATTCTTCTCAGAGGTTGTCCTACGAAGAACAGTGTTATCTCCACAACAACAAAGTGGTGCAATTTGAAAGCTACTGTATACACAACACCCAATACTTTCAGATTTCTTAAGGTTCATTTGCAAAGAAGATAGCTTCGTATTCATGGAGAATGAAGCGAAACGACTTGAGCCATATGAAGACAGAGATGAAAACAAATCTGGAGCAGAGAAGATTTTGTGCAAGTGAAGAAAACTCGTCTAGATTAAAGACGATGGCAAAGAACATATATAAATAAGATGAAGATAACATGCAAGCTCAACAACTACATAGGCCAAGTTAACGAACGTTTGAGCCCAACTGACATAAGGGACTTCTTTGTTATGTTTTGAAACTTAAGGAACCAATTTGATACGAAAAAAATTAAGGGACCAAACTGAACCATGACCTATAGTTAAGATGCCAAATTAGTATTTTGTCTAATCGAATTTATAAATTTCAACGAAATTAGTTACAATAAAAATAAAATTCATGATACTTTAGGCTATAAGTTGGAAATTATAACATGTAAATAAAAGCGAAATTATGAGCATATGTTAAAGTCAAATAAAAATTTATTGTGACATTATTATATTTGTAAGAGTTATTAGTTTGTATTATTGTATAAGTATTGGTCATATTTTTTATAAACTCCGTTAATATTTGAAACCGGAGGACTACTGTCTGTATTTTCTTAAAACCAAGATGTTATAACCATAGTTTTAAAATTTATACCCTTTCAGTCGGTTGGACCGGTTAGACTGTAAATCAGACAGTAGAACGATTCAGTAAGGTTATTAGATCATTGTTGTCGATAAAAATCAGTGTCACTCAGACGGTTCACTAGTCAGATCAGTGAACCTGTGGGTTACTTAATCTGACGGATTGAATGTTTTATGTTTTTTAACTTAATTATAATTTTCATTCTTTATTTTCATTTTCTTAAGTTTGAGTGCTCTATTTTAAAATCCAGTTTTATTAATATATATAATTATCTTAATTATTTTTAATACCGAAATAATATTACAATTATAAATATAAAATTTTATCAAATTTTAAGAATCTGATTTATAACCTTTTAAAATTATTGGGATTGTAATTTTACCTCTGTACCTTATATCTCTTTGATGTTTAATTTAATTAAAGAAAACAATGTTATATATTCTATAATTATAATATTACAATTTTCGTTATATTCTATGTAATATGTAATTTTTTGAACCTTTAGGAACATGTCTATGTAACATGTCATTTTGTCAACCTTTTGAAACATGTCTATGTAATATGTCATTCTATCAAACTTTTGCAACATGTCTATGTAACATATCATTATGTCAACCTTTTGGAACATGTCTAGGTATTTTGGAACATATCTATGTAACGTGTCAACTTCATATTTTCCTTTCAAGTAATCCGATGTGTTCATTTACTAGTAATACCCAAATTTGTGTTGCTACAATTCATGATATGCCAAATAAAATAAGTCATATTAAAATTATAAACTGTGTTAAAATTACACATAGGATTGCACATAATATTCATAAACTAATAAATAGTGATAGAATTACACATAAACTGTATAAAAATTACACACAAGGTTGCTACATACACCTAATATGGCTTAATGAAAAATACACATAACATTACAAAACACATAATCTTCAATGTTTTTTTCCACTTCAACATCTTGTTCAGTTGAATTTGAAGTTCTAACACAGCAATCCCTAATTCTTCATTTCTAACCCTCAATTTTTCGTACTGATTCTTAGTTTCATCTAAATCCTTTATTGTGCTTTCTAATATATTAATCGCTACTTGGTTTATGTCTTCTGCCAATTCCTCATGAAACCAGTCGAAGAAACCACATCCTCTTTGCAAGGATTCTTGCAAATTTAAAAAATTGATTAAACGTTGTTTACCAATTTTTAACATACGCAAACAAAAATTAGGACTTACCTTGTAATTGTGACAACCCCAAAATTTATTTCCATAATTCTTCTCAGAGGTTGTCCTACGAAGAACAGTGTTATCTCCACAACGGCAAAGTGGTGCAATTTGAAAGCTACTGTATACACAACACCCAATACTTTCAGTTTTTATAAGGTTCATTTGCAAAGAAGAATGCTTCGTATTCATGGAGAATGAAGCGAAACGACTTGAGCCATATGAAGACAGAGATGAAAACAAATCTGGAGCAGAGAAAATTTTGTGCATGTGAAGAAAACTCGTCTGGAATAAAGACGATGGAGAAGAACATATATAAATAAGATGAAGATAACATGCAAGCTCACCAGCTACAAAGGTCAAGTTAACGAACGTTTGAGCCCAACTAACATAAGGGACTTCTTTGTTATGTTTTGAAACTTAAGGAACCAATTTGATACGTAAAAAATTAAGGGACCAAACTGAACCATGACCTATCGTTAAGATGCCAAAATAAGTATTTTGTCTAATCGAATTTATAAATTTCAATGAAATTAGTTACAATAAAAATAAAATTCATGATACTTTAGGCTATACGTTGGAAATTATAACATTTAAATAAAAGGGAAATTATGAGCATATGTTAAAGTCAAATAAAAATTTATTGTGACATTATTATCTTTGTAAGAGTTATTAGTGTGTATTATTGTATAAGTATTGGTCATATTTTCTATAAACTACGTTAATATTTGAAACCGGAGGACTACTGTCTGTATTTTCTTAAAACCAAGATGTTATAACCATAGTTTTAAGATTTATATCCTTTCAGTCGGTTGGACAAGTTAGACTGTAAATCAGAGAGTAGAATGATTTAGTAAGGTTATTAGATCATTGTTGTCGATAAAAATCAGTGTGACTCAGACGTTTCACTAGTCAGATCAGTGAACCTGTGGGTTACTTAATCTGACGGATTGGATGTTTTATGTTTTTTAACTTAATTATAACTTTCATTCTTTATTTTCATTTTTTTATGTTTGGGTGTTCTATTTTAAAATCCGTTTTTATTAATATATATAATTTTCTTAATTATTTTTAATACCGAAATAATATTACAATTATAAATATAAAATTTTATCAAATTTTAAGAATCTGATCTATAAACTTTTAAAATTATTGGGATTGTAATTTTACATATGTACCTTATATCTCTTTGATGTTTAATTTAATTAAAGAAAAGAATGTTATATATATATTCTATAAGTATAATATTACAATTTTCGTTATATTCTATGTAATATGTCATTTTGTGAACCTTTAGGAACATGTCTATATAACATGTCATTTTGTCAACCTTTTGAAACATGTCTATGTAATATGTCATTCTATCAAACTTTTGCAACATGTCTATGTAACATATCATTATGTCAACCTTTTGGAACATGTCTAGGTATTTTGGAACATATCTATGTAACGTGTCAACTTCATATTTTCCTTTCAAGTAATCCGATGTGTTCATTTACTAGTAATACCCAAATTTATGTTGCTACAATTCATGATATGACAAACAAAATAAGTCATATTAAAATGATAAACTGTGTTAAAATTACACATAAGATTGCACATAATATTCATAAACTGATAAATTTTGATAGAATTACACATAAACTGTATGGAAAT
Source organism: Vicia faba (assembly GCA_948472305.1). Classification (NCBI taxonomy): domain Eukaryota; kingdom Viridiplantae; phylum Streptophyta; class Magnoliopsida; order Fabales; family Fabaceae; genus Vicia; species Vicia faba. The sequence continues at coordinate 11,107 of CATIWC010002152.1, forward strand.
TACACACAAGGTTGCTACATACACCTAATATAGCTTAATGAAAAATACACATAACATTACAAAACACATAATCTTCAATGGTTTTTTCCACTTCAACATCTTGTTCAGTTGAATTTGAAGTTCTAACACAGCATCCCCTAATTCTTCATTTCCAACCCTCAATTTTTGGTACTGATACTTTGTTTCATCTAAATCCTTTATTGTGCTTTCCAATCTATTAATCGCTACTTGGTTTATGTCTTATGCCAATTCCTCATGAAACCAGTCGAAGAAACCACATCCTCTTTGCAAGGATTCCTGCAAATTTAAAAAATTGATCAAACGTTGTTTATCAATTTTTAACATACGCAAACAAAAATTAGGACTTACCTTGTAATTGTGACAACCCCAAAATTTATTTCCATAATTCTTCTCAGAGGTTGTCCTACGAAGAATAGTGTTATCTCCACAACGGCAAAGTGATGCAATTTGAAAGCTACTGTATACACAACACCCAATACTTTCAGATTTCTTAAGGTTCATTTGCAAAGAAGAATGCTTCGTATTCATGGAGAATGGAGCGAAACGACTTGAGCAATATGAAGACAGAGATGAAAACAAATCTGGAGCAGAGAAGATTTTGTGCATGTGAAGAAAACTCGTCTGGAATAAAGACGATGGAGAAGAACATATATAAATAAGATGAAGATAACATGCAAGCTTACTAGCTACATAGGTCAAGTTAACGAACGTTTGAGCCCAACTAACATAAGGGACTTCTTTGTTATGTTTTGAAACTTAAGGAACCAATTTGATACGTAAAAAATTAAGGGACCAAACTGAACCATGACCTATAGTTAAGATGCCAAAATAAGTATTTTGTCTAATCGAATTTATAAATTTCAACGAAATTAGTTACAATAAAAATAAAATTCATGATACTTTAGGCTATACGTTGGAAATTATAACATTTAAATAAAAGGGAAATTATGAGCATATGTTAAAGTCAAATAAAAATTTATTGTGACATTATTATCTTTGTAAGAGTTATTAGTGTGTATTATTGTATAAGTATTGGTCATATTTTCTATAAACTCCGTTAATATTTGAAACCGGAGGACTACTGTCTGTATTTTCTTAAAACCAAGATGTTATAACCATAGTTTTAAGATTTATATCCTTTCAGTCGGTTGGACCAGTTAGACTGTAAATCAGAGAGTAGAATGATTTAGTAAGGTTATTAGATCATTGTTGTCGATAAAAATCAGTGTGACTCAGACGTTTCACTAGTCAGATCAGTGAACCTGTGGGTTACTTAATCTGACGGATTGGATGTTTTATGTTTTTTAACTTAATTATAACTTTCATTCTTTATTTTCATTTTTTTATGTTTGGGTGTTCTATTTTAAAATCCGTTTTTATTAATATATATATAATTTTCTTAATTATTTTTAATACCGAAATAATATTACAATTATAAACATAAAATTTTATCAAATTTTAAGAATCTGATCTATAACCTTTTAAAATTATTGGGATTGTAATTTTACATATGTACCTTATATCTCTTTGATGTTTAATTTAATTAAAGAAAAGAATGTTATATATATATTCTATAAGTATAATATTACAATTTTCGTTATATTCTATGTAATATGTCATTTTGTGAACCTTTAGGAACATGTCTATGTAACATGTCATTTTGTCAACCTTTTGAAACATGTCTATGTAATATGTCATTCTATCAAACTTTTGCAACATGTCTATGTAACATATCATTATGTCAACCTTTTGGAACATGTCTAGGTATTTTGGAACATATCTATGTAACGTGTCAACTTCATATTTTCCATTCAAGTAATCCGATGTGTTCATTTACTAGTAATACCCAAATTTATGTTGCTACAATTCATGATATGACAAACAAAATAAGTCATATTAAAATTATAAACTGTGTTAAAATTACACATAAGATTGCACATAATATTCATAAACTGATAAATTGTGATAGAATTACACATAAACTGTATGGAAATTACACACAAGGTTGCTACATACACCTAATATAGCTTAATGAAAAATACACATAACATTACAAAACACATAATCTTCAATGGTTTTTTCCACTTCAACATCTTGTTCAGTTGAATTTGAAGTTCTAACACAGCATCCCCTAATTCTTCATTTCCAACCCTCAATTTTTGGTACTGATACTTTGTTTCATCTAAATCCTTTATTGTGCTTTCCAATCTATTAATCGCTACTTGGTTTATGTCTTCTGCCAATTCCTCATGAAACCAGTCGAAGAAACCACATCCTCTTTGCAAGGATTCCTGCAAATTTAAAAAATTAATCAAACGTTGTTTATCAATTTTTAACATACGCAAACAAAAATTAGGACTTACCTTGTAATTGTGACAACCCCAAAATTTATTTCCATAATTCTTCTCAGAGGTTGTCCTACGAAGAACAGTGTTATCTCCACAACGGCAAAGTGGTGCAATTTGAAAGCTACTGTATACACAACACCCAATACTTTCAGATTTCTTAAGGTTCATTTGCAAAGAAGAATGCTTCGTATTCATGGAGAATGGAGCGAAACGACTTGAGCAATATGAAGACAGAGATGAAAACAAATCTGGAGCAGAGAAGATTTTGTGCATGTGAAGAAAACTCGTCTGGAATAAAGACGATGGAGAAGAACATATATAAATAAGATGAAGATAACATGCAAGCTTACTAGCTACATAGGTCAAGTTAACGGACGTTTGAGCCCAACTAACATAAGGGACTTCTTTGTTATGTTTTGAAACTTAAGGAACCAATTTGATACGTAAAAAATTAAGGGACCAAACTGAACCATGACCTAAAGTTAAGATGCCAAAATAAGTATTTTGTCTAATCGAATTTATAAATTTCAACGAAATTAGTTACAATAAAAATAAAATTCATGATACTTTAGGCTATACGTTGGAAATTATAACATTTAAATAAAAGGGAAATTATGAGCATATGTTAAAGTCAAATAAAAATTTATTTTGACATTATTATCTTTGTAAGAGTTATTAGTGTGTATTATTGTATAAGTATTGGTCATATTTTTTATAAACTCCGTTAATATTTGAAACCGGAGGACTACTGTCTGTATTTTCTTAAAACCAAGATGTTATAACCATAGTTTTAAGATTTATATCCTTTCAGTCGGTTGGACCAGTTAGACTGTAAATCAGAGAGTAGAATGATTTAGTAAGGTTATTAGATCATTGTTGTCGATAAAAATCAGTGTGACTCAGACGTTTCACTAGTCAGATCAGTGAACCTGTGGGTTACTTAATCTGACGGATCGGAAGTTTTATGTTTTTTAACTTAATTATAACTTTCATTCTTTATTTTCATTTTTTATGTTTGGGTGCTCTATTTTAAAATCTGTTTTTATTAATATATATAATTTTCTTAAATATTTTTAATACCGAAATAATATTACAATTATAAATATAAAATTTTAACAAATTTTAAGAATCTGATCTATAACCTTTTAAAATTATTGGGATTGTAATTTTACCTCTGTACCTTATATCTCTTTGATGTTTAATTTAATTAAAGAAAAGAATGTTATATATATATTCTATAAGTATAATATTACAATTTTCGTTATATTCTATGTAATATGTCATTTTGTGAACCTTTAGGAACATGTCTATGTAACATGTCATTTTGTCAACCTTTTGAAACATGTCTATGTAATATGTCATTCTATCAAACTTTTGCAACATGTCTATGTAACATATCATTATGTCAACCTTTTGGAACATGTCTAGGTATTTTGGAACATATCTATGTAACGTGTCAACTTCATATTTTCCTTTCAAGTAATCTGATGTGTTCATTTACTAGTAATACTCAAATTTATGTTGCTACAATTCATGATATGACAAACAAAATAAGGCATATTAAAATTATAAACTGTGTTAAAATTACACATAAGATTGCACATAATATTCATAAACTGATAAATTGTGATAGAATTACACATAAACTGTATGGAAATTACACACAAGGTTGCTACATACACCTAATATAGCTTAATTAAAAATACACATAACATTACAAAACACATAATCTTCAATGGTTTTTTCCACTTCAACATCTTGTTCTGTTGAAGTTGAAGTTCTAACACAGCATCCCCTAATTCTTCATTTCCAACCCTCAATTTTTGGTATTGATACTTTGTTTCATCTAAATCCTTTATTGTGCTTTCCAATCTATTAATCGCTACTTGGTTTATGTCTTCTGCCAATTCCTCATGAAACCAGTCGAAGAAACCACATCCTCTTTGCAAGGATTCCTGCAAATTTAAAAAATTGATCAAACGTTGTTTATCAATTTTTAACATACGCAAACAAAAATTAGGACTTACCTTGTAATTGTGACAACCCCAAAATTTATTTCCATAATTCTTCTCAGAGGTTGTCCTACGAAGAACAGTGTTATCTCCACAACGAAAAAGTGGTGCAATTTGAAAGCTACTTTATACACAACACCCAATACTTTCAGATTTCTTAAGGTTCATTTGCAAAGAAGAATGCTTCGTATTCATGGAGAATGGAGCGAAACGACTTGAGCAATATGAAGACAGAGATGAAAACAAATCTGGAGCAGAGAAGATTTTGTGCATGTGAAGAAAACTCGTCTGGAATAAAGACGATGGAGAAGAACATATATAAATAAGATGAAGATAACATGCAAGCTTACTAGCTACATAGGTCAAGTTAACGAACGTTTGAGCCCAACTAACATAAGGGACTTCTTTGTTATGTTTTGAAACTTAAGGAACCAATTTGATACGTAAAAAATTAAGGGTACAAACTGAACCATGACCTATAGTTAAGATGCCAAAATAAGTATTTTGTCTAATCGAATTTATAAATTTCAACGAAATTAGTTACAATAAAAATAAAATTCATGATACTTTAGGCTATACGTTGGAAATTATAACATTTAAATAAAAGGGAAATTATGAGCATATGTTAAAGTCAAATAAAAATTTATTGTGACATTATTATCTTTGTAAGAGTTATTAGTGTGTATTATTGTATAAGTATTGGTAATATTTTTTATAAACTCCGTTAATATTTGAAACCGGAGGACTATTGTCTGTATTTTCTTAAAACCAAGATGTTATAACCATAGTTTTAAGATTTATATCCTTTCAGTCGGTTGGACCAGTTAGACTGTAAATCAGAGAGTAGAATGATTTAGTAAGGTTATTAGATCATTGTTGTCGATAAAAATCAGTGTGACTCAGACATTTCACTAGTCAGATCAGTGAACCTGTGGGTTACTTAATCTGACGGATTGGATGTTTTATGTTTTTTAACTTAATTATAACTTTCATTCTTTATTTTCATTTTTTTATGTTTGGGTGCTCTATTTTAAAATCCGTTTTTATTAATATATATAATTTTCTTAATTATTTTTAATACCGAAATAATATTACAATTATAAATGTAAAATTTTATCAAATTTTAAGAATCTGATCTATAACCTTTTAAAATTATTGGGATTGTAATTTTACCTCTGTACCTTATATCTCTTTGATGTTTAATTTAATTAAAGAAAATAATGTTATATATATATTCTATAAGTATAATATTACAATTTTCATTATATTCTATGTAATATGTCATTTTGTGAACCTTTAGGAACATGTCTATGTAACATGTAATTTTGTCAACCTTTTGAAACATGTCTATGTAATATGTCATTCTATCAAACTTTTGCAACATGTCTATGTAACATATCATTATGTCAACCTTTTGGAACATGTCTAGGTATTTTGGAACATATCTATGTAACGTGTCAACTTCATATTTTCCTTTCAAGTAATCCGATGTGTTCATTTACTAGTAATACCCAAATTTATGTTGCTACAATTCATGATATGACAAACAAAATAAGTCATATTAAAATTATAAACTGTGTTAAAATTACACATAAGATTGCACATAATATTCATAAACTGATAAATTGTGATAGAATTACACATAAACTGTATGGAAATTACACACAAGGTTGCTACATACACCTAATATAGCTTAATGAAAAATACACATAACATTACAAAACACATAATCTTCAATGGTTTTTTCCACTTCAACATCTTGTTCAGTTGAATTTGAAGTTCTAACACAGCATCCCCTAATTCTTCATTTCCAACCCTCAATTTTTGGTACTGATACTTTGTTTCATCTAAATCCTTTATTGTGCTTTCCAATCTATTAATCGCTACTTGGTTTATGTCTTCTGCCAATTCCTCATGAAACCAGTCGAAGAAACCACATCCTCTTTGCAAGGATTCCTGCAAATTTAAAAAATTGATCAAACGTTGTTTATCAATTTTTAACATACGCAAACAAAAATTATGACTTACCTTGTAATTGTGACAACCCCAAAATTTATTTCCATAATTCTTCTCAGAGGTTGTCCTACGAAGAACAGTGTTATCTCCACAACGGCAAAGTGGTGCAATTTGAAAGCTACTGTATACACAACACCCAATACTTTCAGATTTCTTAAGGTTCATTTGCAAAGAAGAATGCTTCGTATTCATGGAGAATGGAGCGAAACGACTTGAGCACTATGAAGACAGAGATGAAAACAAATCTGGAGCACAGAAGATTTTGTGCATGTGAATAAAACTCGTCTGGAATAAAGACGATGGAGAAGAACATATATAAATAAGATGAGGATAACATGCAAGCTTACCAGCTACATAGGTCAAGTTAACGAACGTTTGAGCCCAACTAACATAAGGGACTTCTTTGTTATGTTTTGAAACTTAAGGAACCAATTTGATACGTAAAAAGTTATGGGACCAAACTGAACCATGACCTATAGTTAAGATGCCAAAATGAGTATTTTGTCTAATCGAATTTATAAATTTCAACGAAATTAGTTACAATAAAAATAAAATTCATGATACTTTAGGCTATACGTTTGAAATTATAACATTTAAATAAAAGGGAAATTATGAGCATATGTTAAAGTCAAATAAAAATTTATTGTGACATTATTATCTTTGTAAGAGTTATTAGTGTGTATTATTGTATAAGTATTGGTCATATTTTTTATAAACTCTGTTAATATTTGAAACCGAAGGACTGCTGTGTGTATTTTCTTAAAACCAAGATGTTATAACCATAGTTTTAAGATTTATATCCTTTCAGTCTGTTGGACCGGTTAGACTGTAAATCAGAGAGTAGAATGATTCAGTAAGGTTATTAGATCATTGTTGTCGATAAAAATTAGTGTGACTCAGACGGTTCACTAGTCAGATAAGTGAACCTGTGGGTTACTTAATCTGACGGATTGAATGTTTAATGTTTTTTAACTTAATTATAATTTTCTTTCTTTATTTTCATTTTCTTAAGTTTGGGTGCTCTATTTTAAAATCCGATTTTATTAATATATATAATTATCTTAATTATTTTTAATACCGAAATAATATTACAATTATAAATATAAAATTGTATCAAATTTTAAGAATCTAAGCTATAACCTTTTAAAATTATTGGGATTGTAATTTTACCTATGTACCTTATATCTCTTTGATGTTTAATTTAATTAAAGAAAAGAAAGTTATATATTCTATAATTATAATATTACAAATTTCGTTATATTCTATGTAATATGTCATTTTGTGAACCTTTAGGAACATGTCTATGTAACATGTCATTTTGTCAACCTTTTGAAACATGTCTATGTAATATGTCATTCTATCAAACTTTTGCAACATGTCTATGTAACATATTATTATGTCAACCTTTTGGAACATGTCTATTTATTTTGGAACATATCTATGTAACGTGTCAACTTCATATTTTCCTTTCAAGTAATCTGATGTGTTCATTTACTAGTAATACCCAAATTTATGTTGTTACAATTCATGATATGCCAAACAAAATAAGTCATATCAAAATTATAAAATGTGTTAAAATTACACATAAGATTGCACATAACATTGATAAACTGATAAATTGTGTTACAATTACACATAAACTGTATCAAAATTACACACAAGATTGCTACATACACCTAATATAGCTTAATGAAAAATACACATAACATTACAAAACACATAATCTTCAATGTTTTTTTCCACTTCAACATCTTATTCAGTTGAATTTGAAGTTCTAACACAGCATCCCCTAATTCTTCATTTCTAACCCTCAATTTTTCGTACCGATTCTTAGTTTCATCTAAATCCTTTATTGTGCTTTCCAATCTATTAATCGCTACTTGGTTTATTTCTTCTGCCAATTCCTCGTGAAACCAGTCGAAGAAACCACATCCTCTATGCAAAGATTCCTGCAAATTTAAAAAATTGATCAAATGTTGTTTACCAATTTTTAACATACGCAAACAAAAATTAGGAATTACCTTGTAAATGTGACAACCCCAAAATTTATTTCCATAATTCTTCTCAGAGGTTGTCCTACGAAGAACAGTGTTATTTCCACAATGGAAAAATGGTGCAATTTGAAAGCTATTGTATACACAACACCCAACACTTTCAGATTTCTTAAGGTTCATTTGCAAAGAAGAATGCTTCGTATTCATGGAGAATGGAGCGAAGCGGCTTGAGCAATATGAAGACGGAGATGAAAACACATCTGGAGAAGAGAAGATTTTGTGCAAGTGAAGAAAACGCGTCTGGAGTAAAGATGGTGGCGAAGAACATATATAAATAAGATGAAGATAACATGCAAGCTCACCAGCTAAATAGGTCAAGTTAACGAACCTTTGAGCCCAACTGAAATAAGGGACTTCTTTGTTATGTTTTGAAACTTACGGAACCAATTTGATATGAAATAACTTAAGGGACCAAACTGAACCATAACCTATAGTTAAGATACCAAAATAAGTATTTTGTCTAATAGAATTTATAAATTTCAACGAAATTAGTTACAATAAAAATAAAATTCATGATACTTTAGGCTATACGTTGGAAATTATAACATTTAAATAAAAGGGAAATTATGAGCATATGTTAAAGTCAAATAAAAATTTATTGTGACATTATTATCTTTGTAAGAGTTATTAGTGTGTATTATTGCATAAGTATTGGTCATATTTTTTATAAACTTCGTTAATATTTGAAATCGGAGGACTACTCTCTGTATTTTCTTAAAACCAAGATGTTATAACCATAGTTTTAAAATTTATATCCTTTCAGTAGGTTTGACCGGTTAGACTGTGAATCAAAGAGTAGAATGATTCAGTAAGGTTATTAGATTATTGTTGTCGATAAAAATCAGTGTGACTCAGACGGTTCACTAGTCAGATCAGTGAACCTGTGGGTTACTTAATCTGACGGATTAAATGTTTTATGTCTTTTAACTTAATTATAATTTTCAATCTTTATTTTCATTTTCTTATGTTTGGGTGCTCTATTTTAAAATCCGGTTTTATTAATATATATAATTATCTTAACTATTTTTAATACCCAAAATAATATTACAATTATAAATATAAAATTTTATCAAATTTTAAGAATCTGATCTATAACCTTTTAAAATTATTGGGATTGTAATTTTACCTATGTACCATATATCTCTTTGATGTTTAATTTAATTAAAGAAAAGAAAGTTATATATTCTATAATTATAATATTACAATTTTCGTTATATTCTATGTAATATGTCATTTTGTGAACCTTTAGGAACATGTCTGTGTAACATGTCATTTTGTCAACCTTTTGAAACACGTCTACGTAATATGTCATTCTATCAAACTTTTGCAACATGTCTATGTAACATATCATTATGTCAACCTTTTGGAACATGTCTATGTATTTTGGAACATATCTATGTAACGTGTCAACATCATATTTTCTTTTCAAGTAATCCGATGTGTTCATTTACTAGTAATACCCAAATTTATGTTGCTACCATTCATGATATGCCAAACAAAATAAGTTATATTAAAATTATAAACTCTGTTAAAATTACACATAAGTTTGCACATAATATTTATAAACTGATAAATTGTGTTAGAATTACACATAAACTGTATCGAAATAACACACACGGTTGCTACATACACCTAATATAGCTTAATGAAAAATACATATAACATTACAAAACACATAATCTTCAATGTTTTTTTCCACTTGAACATCTTATTCAGTTGAATTTGAAGTTCTAACATAGCATCCCCTAATTCTTCATATCTAACCCTCAATTTTTCATACTGATTCTTAGTTTCATCTAAATCCTTTATTGTGCTTTCCAATCTATTAATCGCTACTTGGTTTATGTCTTCTGCCAATTCCTCATGAAACCAGTCGAAGAAACCACATCCTCTTTGCAAGGATTCCTGCAAATTTAAAAAATTGATCAAACGTTGTTTACGAATTTTAAACATACGCAAATAAAAATTAGGACTTACCTTGTAAGCGTGACAACCCCAAAATTTATTTCCATAATTCTTCTCAGAGGTTGTCCTACGAAGAACAGTGTTATCTCCACAATGGAAAAGTGGTGCAATTTGAAAGCTACTGTATACACAACACCTAACACTTTTAGATTTCTTAAGGTTCATTTGCAAAGAAGATTGCTCCGTATTCATGGATAATGGAGCGAAATGACTTGAGCAATATGAAGACGAAGATGGAAACACATCTGGAGGAGAGAAGATCTTGTGCAAGTGAATAAAACACATCTGGAGTAAAGACGAGGGTGAAGAACATATATAAATAAGATGAAGATAACATGCAAGCTCCCCAGGTACATAGGTCAAGTTAACGAACGTTTGAGCCCAACTGACATAAGGGACTTCTTTGTTATGTTTTGAAACTTAAGGAACCAATTTGATACGAAAAAAATTAAGCGACCAAACTGAACCATGACCTATAGTTAAGATACCAAAATGAGTATTTTGTGTAATAGAATTTATAAATTTCAACGAAATTAGTTACAATAAAAATAAAATTCATGATACTTTAGGCTATACGTTGGAAATTATAACATTTAAATAAAAGGGAAATTATGAGCATATGTTAAAGTCAAACAAAAATTTATTGTGACATTATTATCTTTGTAAGAGTTATTAGTGTGTATTATTGCATAAGTATTGGTCATATTTTTTATAAACTCCGTTAATATTTGAAACCAGAGGACTATTGTCTGTATTTTCTTAAAACCAAGATGTTATAACCATAGTTTTAAAATTTATATCCTTTCAGTCGATTGGACCGGTTAGACTGTGAATCAGAGAGTAGAATGATTCATTAAGGTTATTAGATCATTGTTGTCGATAAAAATCAGTGTGACTCAGACGGTTCACTAGTAAGATCAGTGAACCTGTAGGTTACTTAATCTGACGGATTAAATGTTTTATGTTTTTTTACTTAATTATAATTTGCATTCTTTATTTTCATTTTTTTAAGTTTGGGTGCTCTATTTTAAAATCCGGTTTTATTAATATATATAATTATCTTAATTATTTTTAATACCGAAATAATATTACAATTATAAATATCAAATTTTATCAAATTTTAAGAATCTGATCTATAACCTTTTAAAATTATTGGGATTGTAATTTTACCTCCGCACCTTATATCTCTTTGATGTTTAATTTAATTAAAGAAAAGAAAGTTATATATTCTATAATTATAATATTACAATTTTTGTTATATTCTATGTAATATGTCATTTTGTGAACCTTTAGGAACATGTCTATGTAACATGTCATTTTGTCAACCTTTTGAAACATGTCTATGTAATATGTCATTCTATCAAACTTTTGCAACATGTCTATGTAAAATATCATTATGTCAACATTTTGGAACATGTCTATGTATTTTGGAACATATTTATGTAACGTGTAAACTTTATATTTTCCTTTCAAGTAATCTGATGTGTTCATTTACTAGTAATACCCAAATTTATGTTGCTATAATTCATGATATGCCAAAAAAAATAAGTTATATTAATATTATAAACTGTGTTAAAATTACACATAAGATTGCACATAATATTCATAAACTGATAAATTGTGTTAGAATTACACATAAACTGTGTCGAAATCACACACATGGTTGCTACATACACCTAATATAGCTTAATGAATAATACACATAACATTACAAAACACATAATATTCAATGTTTTTTTCCACTTCAACATCTTGTTCCGTTGAATTTGAAGTTCTAACACTGCATCCCCTAATTCTTCATTTTTAACCCTCAATTTTTCATACTGATTCTTAGTTTCATCTAAATCCTTTATTGTGCTTTCCAATCTATTAATCGCTACTTGGTTTATGTCTTCTGCCAATTCCTCATGAAACCAGTCGAAGAAACCACATCCTCTTTGCAAGAATTCCTGCAAATTTAAAAAATTGATCAAACGTTGTTTACCAATTTTAAACATACGCAAACAAAAATTAGGACTTACCTTGTAAGTGTGACAACCCCAAAATTTATTTCCATAATTCTTCTCAGAGGTTGTCCTACGAAGAACAGTGTTATCTCCATAATGGTAAAGTGGTGCAATTTGAAAGCTACTGTATACACAACACCCAACACTTTTAGATTTCTTAAGGTTCATTTGCAAAGAAGAATGCTCCGTATTCATGGAGGATGGAGCGAAACGACTTGAGCAATATGAAGACGGAGATGGAAACACATCTGGAGCAGAGAAGATCTTGTGCAAGTGAAGAAAACGCGTCTGGAGTAAAGATGATGGCGAAGAACATATATAAATTAGATGAAGATAACATGCAAGCTCCCCGGCTACAGAGGTCAAGTTAACGAATGCTTGAGCCCAACTCACATAAGGGACTTCTTTTTTATGTTTTGAAACTTAAGGAACCAATTTGATACGAAAAAAATTAAGGGACCAAACTGAACCATGACCTATAGTTAAGATACCAAAATGAGTATTTTGTCTAATAGAATTTATAAATTTCAACGAAATTAGTTACAATAAAAATAAAATTCATGATACTTTAGGCTATACGTTGGAAATTATAACATTTAAATAAAAGGGAAATTATAAGCATATGTTAAAGTCAAACAAAAATTTATTGTGACATTATTATCTTTGTAAGAGTTATTAGTGTGTATTATTGCATAAGTATTGGTCATATTTTTTGTAAACTCCGTTAATATTTGAAACCGGAGGACTACTGTCTGTATTTTCTTAAAACCAAGATGTTATAACCATAGTTTTAAAATTTATATCCTTTCAGTCGGTTGGACCGGTTAAACTGTGAATCAGAGAGTAGAATGATTCAGTAAGGTTATTAGATCATTGTTGTCGATAAAAATCAGTGTGACTCAGACGGTTCACTAGTAAGATCAGTGAACCTGTAGGTTACTTAATCTGACGAATTAAATGTTTTATGTTTTTTTACTTAATTATAATTTTCATTCTTTATTTTCATTTTCTTAAGTTTGGGTGCTCTATTTTAAAATCCGGTTTTATTAATATATATAATTATCTTAATTATTTTTAATACCGAAATAATATTACAATTATAAATATCAAATTTTATCAAATTTTAAGAATCGGATCTATAACCTTTTAAAATTATTGGGATTGTAATTTTACCTCTGCACCTTATATCTCTTTGATGTTTAATTTAATTAAAGAAAAGAAATTTATATATTCTATAATTATAATATTACAATTTTCGTTATATTCTATGTAATATGTCATTTTGTGAACCTTTAGGAACATGTTTATGTAACATGTCATTTTGTCAACCTTTTGAAACATGTCTATGTAATATGTCATTCTATCAAACTTTTGGAACATGTCTATGTAAAATATCATTATGTCAACCTTTTGGAACATGTCTATGTGTTTTGGAACATATTTATGTAACGTGTCAACTTTATATTTTCCTTTCAAGTAATCTGATGTGTTCATTTACTAGTAATACCCAAATTTATGTTGCTATAATTCATGATATGCCAAACAAAATAAGTTATACTAATATTATAAACTGTGTTAAAATTACACATAAGATTGCACATAATATTCATAAACTGATAAATTGTGTTAGAATTACACATAAACTGTGTCGAAATTACACACATGGTTGCTACATACACCTAATATAGCTTAATGAATAATACACATAACATTACAAAACACATAATATTCAATGTTTTTTTCCACTTCAACATCTTGTTCCGTTGAATTTGAAGTTCTAACACTGCATCCCCTAATTCTTCATTTTTAACCCTCAATTTTTCATACTGATTCTTAGTTTCATCTAAATCCTTTATTGTGCTTTCCAATCTATTAATCGCTACTTGGTTTATGTCTTCTGCCAATTCCTCATGAAACCAGTCGAAGAAACCACATCCTCTTTGCAAGAATTCCTGCAAATTTAAAAAATTGATCAAACGTTGTTTACCAATTTTAAACATACGGAAACAAAAATTAGGACTTACCATGTAAGTGTGACAACCCCAAAATTTATTTCCATAATTCTTCTCAGAGGTTGTCCTACGAAGAACAGTGTTATCTCCACAATGGGAAAGTGGTGCAATTTGAAAGCTACTGTATACACAACACCCAACACTTTTAGATTTCTTAAGGTTCATTTGCAAAGAAGAATGCTCCGTATTCATGGAGGATGGAGCGAAACGACTTGAGCAATATGAAGACGGAGATGGAAACACATCTGGAGCAGAGAAGATCTTGTGCAAGTGAAGAAAACGCGTCTGGAGTAAAGATGATGGCGAAGAACATATATAAATTAGATGAAGATAACATGCAAGCTCCCCGGCTACAGAGGTCAAGTTAACGAATGTTTGAGCCCAACTCACATAAGGGACTTCTTTTTTATGTTTTGAAACTTAAGGAACCAATTTGATACGAAAAAAATTAAGGGACCAAACTGAACCATGACCTATAGTTAAGATACCAAAATGAGTATTTTGTCTAATAGAATTTATAAATTTCAACGAAATTAGTTACAATAAAAATAAAATTCATGATACTTTAGGCTATACGTTGGAAATTATAACATTTAAATAAAAGGGAAATTATAAGCATATGTTAAAGTCAAACAAAAATTTATTGTGACATTATTATCTTTGTAAGAGTTATTAGTGTGTATTATTGCATAAGTATTGGTCATATTTTTTGTAAACTCCGTTAATATTTGAAACAGGAGGACTACTGTCTGTATTTTCTTAAAACCAAGATGTTATAACCATAGTTTTAAAATTTATATCCTTTCAGTCGGTTGGACCGGTTAAACTGTGAATCAGAGAGTAGAATGATTCAGTAAGGTTATTAGATCATTGTTGTCGATAAAAATCAGTGTGACTCAGACGGTTCACTAGTAAGATCAGTGAACCTGTAGGTTACTTAATCTGACGGATTAAATGTTTTATGTTTTTTTACTTAATTATAATTTTCATTCTTTATTTTCATTTTCTTAAGTTTGGGTGCTCTATTTTAAAATCCGGTTTTATTAATATATATAATTATCTTAATTATTTTTAATACCGAAATAATATTACAATTATAAATATCAAATTTTATCAAATTTTAAGAATCGGATCTATAACCTTTTAAAATTATTGGGATTGTAATTTTACCTCTGCACCTTATATCTCTTTGATGTTTAATTTAATTAAAGAAAAGAAATTTATATATTCTATAATTATAATATTACAATTTTCGTTATATTCTATGTAATATGTCATTTTGTGAACCTTTAGGAACATGTTTATGTAACATGTCATTTTGTCAACCTTTTGAAACATGTCTATGTAATATGTCATTCTATCAAACTTTTGGAACATGTCTATGTAAAATATCATTATGTCAACCTTTTGGAACATGTCTATGTGTTTTGGAACATATTTATGTAACGTGTCAACTTTATATTTTCCTTTCAAGTAATCTGATGTGTTCATTTACTAGTAATACCCAAATTTATGTTGCTATAATTCATGATATGCCAAACAAAATAAGTTATATTAATATTATAAATTGTGTTAAAATTACACATAAGATTGCACATAATATTCATAAACTGATAAATTGTGTTAGAATTACACATAAACTGTGTCGAAATTACACACATGGTTGCTACATACACCTAATATAGCTTAATGAATAATACACATAACATTACAAAACACATAATATTCAATGTTTTTTTCCACTTCAACATCTTGTTCCGTTGAATTTGAAGTTCTAACACTGCATCCCCTAATTCTTCATTTTTAACCCTCAATTTTTCATACTGATTCTTAGTTTCATCTAAATCCTTTATTGTGCTTTCCAATCTCTTAATCGCTACTTGGTTTATGTCTTCTGCCAATTCCTCATGAAACCAGTCGAAGAAACCACATCCTCTTTGCAAGAATTCCTGCAAATTTAAAAAATTGATCAAACGTTGTTTACCAATTTTAAACATACGCAAACAAAAATTAGGACTTACCTTGTAAGTGTGACAACCCCAAAATTTATTTCCATAATTCTTCTCAGAGGTTGTCCTACGAAGAACAGTGTTATCTCCACAATGGGAAAGTGGTGCAATTTGAAAGCTACTGTATACACAACACCCAACACTTTTAGATTTCTTAAGGTACATTTGCAAAGAAGAATGCTCCGTATTCATGGAGGATGGAGCGAAACGACTTGAGCAATATGAAGACGGAGATGGAAACACATCTGGAGCAGAGAAGATCTTGTGCAAGTGAAGAAAACGCGTCTGGAGTAAAGATGATGGAGAAGAACATATATAAATAAGATGAAGATAACATGCAAGCTCCCCGGCTACAGAGGTCAAGTTAACGAATGTTTGAGCCCAACTCACATAAGGGACTTCTTTTTTATGTTTTGAAACTTAAGGAACCAATTTGATACGAAAAAAATTAAGGGACCAAACTGAACCATGACCTATAGTTAAGATACCAAAATGAGTATTTTGTCTAATAGAATTTATAAATTTCAACGAAATTAGTTACAATAAAAATAAAATTCATGATACTTCAGGCTATACGTTGGAAATTATAACATTTAAATAAAAGGGAAATTATAAGCATATGTTATTGTGATATTATTATCTTTGTAAAAGTTATTAGTGTGTATTATTGCATAAGTATTGGTCATATTTTTTATAAACTCCGTTAATATTTGAAACCGGAGGACTATTGTCTGTATTTTCTTAAAACTAAGACGTTATAACCATAGTTTTAAAATTTATATCCTTTCAGTCGGTTGGACCGGTTAGACTGTGAATCAGAGAGTAGAATGATTCAGTAAGGTTATTAGATCATTGCTGTCGATAAAAATCAGTATGACTCAGATGGTTCACTAGTCAGATCAGTGAACCTGTGGGTTACTTAATCTAACTGATTGAATGTTTTATGTTTTTTAACTTAATTATAATTTTCATTCTTTATTTTCATTTTCTTCAGTTTGGGTGCACTATTTTAAAATCCGGTTTTATTAATATATATAATTGTCTTAATTATTTTTAATACCGAAATAATATTACAATTATAAATATCAAATTTTATCAAAATTTATGAATCGGATCTATAACCTTTTAAAATTATTGGGATTGTAATTTTACCTCTGCACCTTATATCTCTTTGATGTTTAATTTAATTAAAGAAAAGAAAGTTATATATTCTATAATTATTATATTACAATTTTCGTTATATTCTATGTAATATGTCATTTTGTGAACCTTTAGGAACATGTTTATGTAACATGTCATTTTGTCAACCTTTTGAAACATGTCTATGTAATATGTCATTCTATCAAACTTTTGCAACATGTCTATGTAACATATCATTATGTCAACCTTTTGGAACAGGTCTATGTATTTTGGAACATATCTATGTAACGTGTCAACTTCATATTTTCCTTTCAAGTAATCCGATGTGTTCATTTACTAGTAATACCCAAATTTATGTTGCTACAATTCATGATATGCCAAACAAAATAAGTTATATTAATATTATAAACTGTGTTAAAATTACACATAAGATTGCACATAATATTCATAAATTGATAAATTGTGTTAGAATTACACATAAACTGTGTCGAAATTACACACATGGTTGCTACATACACCTAATATAGCTTAATGAATAATACACATAACATTACAAAACACATAATATTCAATGTTTTTTCCACTTCAACATCTTGTTCCGTTGAATTTGAAGTTCTAACACTGCATCCCCTAATTCTTCATTTTTAACCCTCAATTTTTCATACTGATTCTTCGTTTCATCTAAATCCTTTATTGTGCTTTCCAATCTATTAATCGCTACTTGGTTTATGTCTTCTGCCAATTCCTCATGATACCAGTCGAAGAAACCACATCCTCTTTGCAAGAATTCCTGCAAATTTAAAAAATTGATCAAACGTTGTTTACCAATTTTAAACATACGCAAACAAAAATTAGGACTTACCTTGTAAGTGTGACAACCCCAAAATTTATTTCCATAATTCTTCTCAGAGGTTGTCCTACGAAGAACAGTGTTATCTCCACAATGGGAAAGTGGTGCAATTTGAAAGCTACTGTATACACAACACCCAACACTTTTAGATTTCTTAAGGTTAATTTGCAAAGAAGAATGCTCTGTATTCATAGAGGATGGAGCGAAACGACTTGAGCAATATGAAGACGGAGATGGAAACACATCTGGAGCAGAGAAGATCTTGTGCAAGTGAAGAAAACGCGTCTGGAGTAAAGATGATGGCGAAGAACATATATAAATAAGATGAAGATAACATGCAAGCTCCCCGGCTACAGAGGTTAAGTTAACGAATGTTTGAGCCCAACTCACATAAGGGACTTCTTTTTTATGTTTTGAAACTTAAGGAACCAATTTGATACGAAAAAAATTAAGGGACCAAACTGAACCATGACCTATAGTTAAGATGCCAAAATGAGTATTTTGTCTAATAGAATTTATAAATTTCAACAAAATTAGTTACAATAAAAATAAAATTCATGATACTTTAGGCTATACGTTGGAAATTATAACATTTAAATAAAAGGGAAATTATAAGCATATGTTAAAGTCAAACAAAAATTTATTGTGACATTATTATCTTTGTAAGAGTTATTAGTGTGTATTATTGCATAAGTATTGGTCATATTTTTTGTAAACTCCGTTAATATTTGAAACCGGAGGACTACTGTCTGTATTTTCTTAAAACCAAGATGTTATAACCATAGTTTTAAAATTTATATCCTTTCAGTCGGTTGGACCGGTTAAACTGTGAATCAGAGAGTAGAATGATTCAGTAAGGTTATTAGATCATTGTTGTCGATAAAAATCAGTGTGACTCAGACGGTTCACTAGTAAGATCAGTGAACCTGTAGGTTACTTAATCTGACGGATTAAATGTTTTATGTTTTTTTACTTAATTATAATTTTCATTCTTTATTTTCATTTTCTTCAGTTTGGGTGCACTATTTTAAAATCCGGTTTTATTAATATATATAATTGTCTTAATTATTTTTAATACCGAAATAATATTACAATTATAAATATCAAATTTTATCAAAATTTATGAATCGGATCTATAACCTTTTAAAATTATTGGGATTGTAATTTTACCTCTGCACCTTATATCTCTTTGATGTTTAATTTAATTAAAGAAAAGAAATTTATATATTCTATAATTATTATATTACAATTTTCGTTATATTCTATGTAATATGTCATTTTGTGAACCTTTAGGAACATGTTTATGTAACATGTCATTTTGTCAACCTTTTGAAACATGTCTATGTAATATGTCATTCTATCAAACTTTTGCAACATGTCTATGTAACATATCATTATGTCAACCTTTTGGAACAGGTCTATGTGTTTTGGAACATATCTATGTAACGTGTCAACTTCATATTTTCCTTTCAAGTAATCCGATGTGTTCATTTACTAGTAATACCCAAATTTATGTTGCTACAATTCATGATATGCCAAACAAAATAAGTTATATTAATATTATAAACTGTGTTAAAATTACACATAAGATTGCACATAATATTCATAAACTGATAAATTGTGTTAGAATTACACATAAACTGTGTCGAAATTACACACATGGTTGCTACATACACCTAATATAGCTTAATGAATAATACACATAACATTACAAAACACATAATATTCAATGTTTTTTCCACTTCAACATCTTGTTCCGTTGAATTTGAAGTTCTAACACTGCATCCCCTAATTCTTCATTTTTAACCCTCAATTTTTCATACTGATTCTTCGTTTCATCTAAATCCTTTATTGTGCTTTCCAATCTATTAATCGCTACTTGGTTTATGTCTTCTGCCAATTCCTCATGATACCAGTCGAAGAAACCACATCCTCTTTGCAAGAATTCCTGCAAATTTAAAAAATTGATCAAACGTTGTTTACCAATTTTAAACATACGCAAACAAAAATTAGGACTTACCTTGTAAGTGTGACAACCCCAAAATTTATTTCCATAATTCTTCTCAGAGGTTGTCCTACGAAGAACAGTGTTATCTCCACAATGGGAAAGTGGTGCAATTTGAAAGCTACTGTATACACAACACCCAACACTTTTAGATTTCTTAAGGTTAATTTGCAAAGAAGAATGCTCTGTATTCATAGAGGATGGAGCGAAACGACTTGAGCAATATGAAGACGGAGATGGAAACACATCTGGAGCAGAGAAGATCTTGTGCAAGTGAAGAAAACGCGTCTGGAGTAAAGATGATGGCGAAGAACATATATAAATAAGATGAAGATAACATGCAAGCTCCCCGGCTACAGAGGTTAAGTTAACGAATGTTTGAGCCCAACTCACATAAGGGACTTCTTTTTTATGTTTTGAAACTTAAGGAACCAATTTGATACGAAAAAAATTAAGGGACCAAACTGAACCATGACCTATAGTTAAGATACCAAAATGAGTATTTTGTCTAATAGAATTTATAAATTTCAACGAAATTAGTTACAATAAAAATAAAATTCATGATACTTTAGGCTATACGTTGGAAATTATAACATTTAAATAAAAGGGAAATTATAAGCATATGTTAAAGTCAAACAAAAATTTATTGTGACATTATTATCTTTGTAAGAGTTATTAGTGTGTATTATTGCATAAGTATTGGTCATATTTTTTGTAAACTCCGTTAATATTTGAAACCGGAGGACTACAGTCTGTATTTTCTTAAAACCAAGATGTTATAACCATAGTTTTAAAATTTATATCCTTTCAGTCGGTTGGACCGGTTAAACTGTGAATCAGAGAGTAGAATGATTCAGTAAGGTTATTAGATCATTGTTGTCGATAAAAATAAGTGTGACTCAGACGGTTCACTAGTAAGATCAGTGAACCTGTAGGTTACTTAATCTGACGGATTAAATGTTTTATGTTTTTTTACTTAATTATAATTTTCATTCTTTATTTTCATTTTCTTAAGGTTGGGTGCTCTATGTTAAAATCCGGTTTTATTAATATATATAATTATCTTAATTATTTTTAATACCAAAATAATATTACAATTATAAATATCAAATTTTATCAAATTTTAAGAATCGGATCTATAACCTTTTAAAATTATTGGGATTGTAATTTTACCTCTGCACCTTATATCTCTTTGATGTTTAATTTAATTAAAGAAAAGAAAGTTATATATTCTATAATTATAATATTACAATTTTCGTTATATTCTATGTAATATGTCATTTTGTGAACCTTTAGGAACATGTTTATGTAACATGTCATTTTGTCAACCTTTTGAAACATGTCTATGTAATATGTCATTCTATCAAACTTTTGCAACATGTCTATGTAAAATATCATTATGTCAACCTTTTGGAACATGTCTATGTGTTTTGGAACATATTTATGTAACGTGTCAACTTTATATTTTCCTTTCAAGTAATCTGATGTGTTCATTTACTAGTAATACCCAAATTTATGTTGCTATAATTCATGATATGCCAAACAAAATAAGTTATATTAATATTATAAATTGTGTTAAAATTACACATAAGATTGCACATAATATTCATAAACTGATAAATTGTGTTAGAATTACACATAAACTGTGTCGAAATTACACACATGGTTGCTACATACACCTAATATAGCTTAATGAATAATACACATAACATTACAAAACACATAATATTCAATGTTTTTTTCCACTTCAACATCTTGTTCCGTTGAATTTGAAGTTCTAACACTGCATCCCCTAATTCTTCATTTTTAACCCTCAATTTTTCATATTGATTCTTAGTTTCATCTAAATCCTTTATTGTGCTTTCCAATCTATTAATCGCTATTTGGTTTATGTCTTCTGCCAATTCCTCATGAAACCAGTCGAAGAAACCACATCCTCTTTGCAAGAATTCCTGCAAATTTAAAAAATTGATCAAACGTTGTTTACCAATTTTAAACATACGCAAACAAAAATTAGGACTTACCTTGTAAGTGTGACAACCCCAAAATTTATTTCCATAATTCTTCTCAGAGGTTGTCCTACGAAGAACAGTGTTATCTCCACAATGGGAAAGTGGTGCAATTTGAAAGCTACTGTATACACAACACCCAACACTTTTAGATTTCTTAAGGTTCATTTGCAAAGAAGAATGCTCCGTATTCATGGAGGATGGAGCGAAACGACTTGAGCAACATGAAGACGGAGATGGAAACACATCTGGAGCAGAGAAGATCTTGTGCAAGTGAAGAAAACGCGTCTGGAGTAAAGATGATGGCGAAGAACATATATAAATAAGATGAAGATAACATGCAAGCTCCCCGGCTACAGAGGTCAAGTTAACGAATGTTTGAGCCCAACTCACATAAGGGACTTCTTTTTTATGTTTTGAAACTTAAGGAACCAATTTGATACGAAAAAAATTAAGGGACCAAACTGACCCATGACCTATAGTTAAGATACCAAAATGAGTATTTTGTCTAATAGAATTTATAAATTTCAACGAAATTAGTTACAATAAAAATAAAATTCATGATACTTTAGGCTATACGTTGGAAATTATAACATTTAAATAAAAGGGAAATTATAAGCATATGTTAAAGTCAAACAAAAATTTATTGTGATATTATTATCTTTGTAAAAGTTATTAGTGTGTATTATTGCATAAGTATTGGTCATATTTTTTATAAACTCCGTTAATATTTGAAACCGGAGGACTACTGTCTGTATTTTCTTAAAACTAAGACGTTATAACCATAGTTTTAAAATTTATATCCTTTCAGTCGGTTGGACCGGTTAGACTGTGAATCAGAGAGTAGAATGATTCAGTAAGGTTATTAGATCATTGCTGTCGATAAAAATCAGTATGACTCAGATGGTTCACTAGTCAGATCAGTGAACCTGTGGGTTACTTAATCTAACGGATTGAATGTTTTATGTTTTTTAACTTAATTATCATTTTCATTCTTTATTTTCATTTTCTTAAGTTTGGGTTCTCTATTTTAAAATCCGGTTTTAATTATATATGTAATTATCTTAATTATTTTTAATACCGAAATAATATTACAATTATAAATATGAAATTTTATCAAATTTTAAGAATGTGATCTATAACCTTTTAAAATTATTGGGATTGTAATTTTACCTCTGCACCTTATATCTCTTTGATATTTAATTTAATTAAAGAAAAGAAAGTTATATATTCTATAATTATAATATTACAATTTTCGTTATATTCTATGTAATATGTCATTTTGTGAACCTTTAGGAACATGTCTATGTAACATGTCATTTTGTCAACCTTTTGAAACATGTCTATGTAATATGTCATTCTATCAAACTTTTGCAACATGTCTATGTAACATATCATTATGTCAACCTTTTGGAACAGGTCTATGTATTTTGGAACATATCTATGTAACGTGTCAACTTCATATTTTCCTTTCAAGTAATCCGATGTGTTCATTTACTAGTAATACCCAAATTTATGTTGCTAC
Source organism: Vicia faba (assembly GCA_948472305.1). NCBI lineage: Eukaryota > Viridiplantae > Streptophyta > Magnoliopsida > Fabales > Fabaceae > Vicia > Vicia faba. The sequence goes on from CATIWC010002152.1 coordinate 35,079, forward strand.
AATTCATGATATGCCAAACAAAATAAGTTATATTAATATTATAAACTGTGTTAAAATTACACATAAGATTGCACTAAATATTCATAAACTGATAAATTGTGTTAGAATTACACATAAACTGTGTCGAAATTACACACATGGTTGCTACATACACCTAATATAGCTTAATGAATAATACACATAACATTACAAAACACATAATATTCAATGTTTTTTTCCAATTCAACATCTTGTTCCGTTGAATTTGAAGTTCTAACACTGCATCCCCTAATTCTTCATTTTTAACCCTCAATTTTTCATACTGATTCTTAGTTTCATCTAAATCCTTTATGGTGCTTTCCAATCTATTAATCGCTACTTGGTTTATGTCTTCTGCCAATTCCTCATGAAACCAGTCGAAGAAACCACATCCTCTTTGCAAGAATTCCTGCAAATTTAAAAAATTGATCAAACGTTGTTTACCAATTTTAAACATACACAAACAAAAATTAGGACTTACCTTGTAAGTGTGACAACCCCAAAATTTATTTCCATAATTCTTCTCAGAGGTTGTCCTACGAAGAACAGTGTTATCTCCACAATGGGAAAGTGGTGCAATTTGAAAGCTACTGTATACACAACACCCAACACTTTTAGATTTCTTAAGGTTCATTTGCAAAGAAGAATGCTCCGTATTCATGGAGGATGGAGCGAAACGACTTGAGCAATATGAAGACGGAGATGGAAACACATCTGGAGTAGAGAAGATCTTGTGCAAGTGAAGAAAACGCGTCTGGAGTAAAGATGATGGAGAAGAACATATATAAATAAGATGAAGATAACATGCAAGCTCCCCGGCTACAGAGGTCAAGTTAACGAATGTTTGAGCCCAACTCACATAAGGGACTTCTTTTTTATGTTTTGAAACTTAAGGAACCAATTTGATACGAAACAAATTAAGGGACCAAATTGAACCATGACCTATAGTTAAGATACCAAAATGAGTATTTTGTCTAATAGAATTTATAAATTTAAACGAAATTAGTTACAATAAAAATAAAATTTATGATACTTTAGGCTATACGTTGGAAATTATAACATTTAAATAAAAGGGAAATTATAAGCATATGTTAAAGTCAAACAAAAATTTATTGTGATATTATTATCTTTGTAAAAGTTATTAGTGTGTATTATTGCATAAGTATTGGTCATATTTTTTATAAACTCCATTAATATTTGAAACCGGAGGACTAATGTCTGTATTTTCTTAAAACTAAGACGTTATAACCATAGTTTTAAAATTTATATCCTTTCAATCAGTTGGACCGGTTAGACTGTGAATCAGAGAGTAGAATGATTCAGTAAGGTTATTAGATCATTGCTGTCGATAAAAATCAGTATGACTCAGATGGTTCACTAGTCAGATCAGTGAACCTGTGGGTTACTTAATCTAACGGATTGAATGTTTTATGTTTTTTAACTTAATTATAATTTTCATTCTTTATTTTCATTTTCTTAAGTTTGGGTGCTCTATTTTAAAATCCGGTTTTATTAATATATATAATTATCTTAATTATTTTTAATACCGAAATAATATTACAATTATAAATATCAAATTTTATCAAAATTTAAGAATCGGATCTATAACCTTTTAAAATTATTGGGATTGTAATTTTACCTCTGCACCTTATATCTCTTTGATGTTTAATTTAATTAAAGAAAAGAAAGTTATATATTCTATAATTATAATGTTACAATTTTCGTTATATTCTATGTAATATGTCATTTTGTGAACCTTTAGGAACATGTTTATGTAACATGTCATTTTGTCAACCTTTTGAAACATGTCTATGTAATATGTCATTCTATCAAACTTTTGCAACATGTCTATGTAACATATCATTATGTCAACCTTTTGGAACAGGTCTATGTATTTTGGAACATATCTATGTAACGTGTCAACTTCATATTTTCCTTTCAAGTAATCCGATGTGTTCATTTACTAGTAATACCCAAATTTATTTTGCTACAATTCATGATATGCCAAACAAAATAAGTTATATTAATATTATAAACTGTGTTAAAATTACACATAAGATTGCACATAATATTCATAAACTGATAAATTGTGTTAGAATTACACATAAACTGTGTCGAAATTACACACATGGTTGCTACATACACCTAATATAGCTTAATGAATAATACACATAACATTACAAAACACATAATATTCAATGTTTTTTTCCACTTCAACATCTTGTTCCGTTAAATTTGAAGTTCTAACACTGCATCCCCTAATTCTTCATTTTTAACCCTCAATTTTTCATACTGATTCTTAGTTTCATCTAAATCCTTTATTGTGCTTTCCAATCTATTAATCGCTACTTGGTTTATGTCTTCTGCCAATTCCTCATGAAACTAGTCGAAGAAACCACATCCTCTTTGCAAGAATTCCTGCAAATTTAAAAAATTGATCAAACGTTGTTTACCAATTTTAAACATACGCAAACAAAAATTAGGACTTACCTTGTAAGTGTGACAACCCCAAAATTTATTTCCATAATTCTTCTCAGAGGTTGTCCTACGAAGAACAGTGTTATCTCCACAATGGGAAAGTGGTTTAATTTGAAACCTACTGTATACACAACACCCAACACTTTTAGATTTCTTAAGGTTCATTTGCAAAGAAGAATGCTCTATATTCACGGAGGATGGAGCGAAACGACTTGAGCAATATGAAGACGGAGATGGAAACACATCTGGAGCAGAGAAGATCTTGTGCAAGTGAAGAAAACGCGTCTGGAGTAAAGATGATGGCGAAGAACATATATAAATAAGATGAAGATAACATGCAAGCTCCCCGGCTACAGAGGTCAAGTTAACGAATGTTTGAGCCCAACTCACATAAGGGACTTCTTTTTTATGTTTTGAAACTTAAGGAACCAATTTGATACGAAAAAAATTAAGGGACCAAACTGAACCATGACCTATAGTTAAGATACCAAAATGAGTATTTTGTCTAATAGAATTTATAAATTTCAACAAAATTAGTTACAATAAAAATAAAATTCATGATACTTTAGGCTATACGTTGGAAATTATAACATTTAAATAAAAGGGAAATTATAAGCATATGTTAAAGTCAAACAAAAATTTATTGTGACATTATTATCTTTGTAAGAGTTATTAGTGTGTATTATTGCATAAGTATTGGTCATATTTTTTGTAAACTCCGTTAATATTTGAAATCGGAGGACTACTGTCTGTATTTTCTTAAAACCAAGATGTTATAACCATAGTTTTAAAATTTATATCCTTTCAGTCGGTTGGATAGGTTAAACTGTGAATCAGAGAGTAGAATGATTCAGTAAGGTTATTAGATCATTGTTGTCGATAAAAATTAGTGTGACTCAGACGGTTCACTAGTAAGATCAGTGAACCTGTAGGTTACTTAATCTGACGGATTAAATGTTTTATGTTTTTTTACTTAATTATAATTTTCATTCTTTATTTTCATTTTCTTAAGTTTGGGTTCTCTATTTTAAAATCCCGTTTTAATTATATATATAATTATCTTAACTATTTTTAATACCGAAATAATATTACAATTATAAATATCAAATTTTATCAAATTTTAAGAATGTGATCTCTAACCTTTTAAAATTATTGGGATTGTAATTTTACCTCTGCACCTTATATCTCTTTGATATTTAATTTAATTAAAGAAAAGAAAGTTATATATTCTATAATTATAATATTACAATTTTCGTTATATTCTATGTAATATGTCATTTTATGAACCTTTAGGAACATGTCTATGTAACATGTCATTTTGTCAACCTTTTGAAACATGTCTATGTAATATGTCATTCTATCAAACTTTTGCAACATGTCTATGTAACATATCATTATGTCAACCTTTTGGAACAGGTCTATGTATTTTGGAACATATCTATGTAACGTGTCAACTTCATATTTTCCTTTCAAGTAATCCGATGTGTTCATTTACTAGTAATACCCAAATTTATGTTGCTACAATTCATGATATGCCAAACAAAATAAGTTATATTAATATTATAAACTGTGTTAAAATTACACATAAGATTGCACTAAATATTCATAAACTGATAAATTGTGTTAGAATTACACATAAACTGTGTCGAAATTACACACATGGTTGCTACATACACCTAATATAGCTTAATGAATAATACACATAACATTACAAAACACATAATATTCAATGTTTTTTTCCAATTCAACATCTTGTTCCGTTGAATTTGAAGTTCTAACACTGCATCCCCTAATTCTTCATTTTTAACCCTCAATTTTTCATACTGATTCTTAGTTTCATCTAAATCCTTTATTGTGCTTTCCAATCTATTAATCGCTACTTGGTTTATGTCTTCTGCCAATTCCTCATGAAACCAGTCGAAGAAACCACATCCTCTTTGCAAGAATTCCTGCAAATTTAAAAATTGATCAAACGTTGTTTACCAATTTTAAACATACGCAAACAAAAATTAGGACTTACCTTGTAAGTGTGACAACCCCAAAATTTATTTCCATAATTCTTCTCAGAGGTTGTCCTACGAAGAACAGTGTTATCTCCACCATGGGAAAGTGGTGCAATTTGAAAGCTACTGTATACACAACACCCAACACTTTTAGATTTCTTAAGGTTCATTTGCAAAGAAGAATGCTCTGTATTCATGGAGGATGGAGCGAAACGACTTGAGCAATATGAAGACGGTGATGGAAACACATCTGGAGCAGAGAAGATCTTGTGCAAGTGAAGAAAACGCGTCTGGAGTAAAGATGATGGCGAAGAACATATATAAATAAGATGAAGATAACATGCAAGCTCCCCGGCTACAGAGGTCAAGTTAACGAATGTTTGAGCCCAACTCACATAAGGGACTTCTTTTTTATGTTTTGAAACTTAAGGAACCAATTTGATACGAAAAAAATTAAGGGACCAAACTGAACCATGACCTATAGTTAAGATACCAAAATGAGTATTTTGTCTAATAGAATTTATAAATTTCAACGAAATTAGTTACAATAAAAATAAAATTCATGATACTTTAGGCTATACGTTGGAAATTATAACATTTAAATAAAAGGGAAATTATAAGCATATGTTAAAGTCAAACAAAAATTTATTGTGACATTATTATCTTTGTAAGAGTTATTAGTGTGTATTATTGCATAAGTATTGGTCATATTTTTTGTAAACTCCGTTAATATTTGAAACCGGAGGACTACTGTCTGTATTTTCTTAAAACCAAGATGTTATAACCATAGTTTTAAAATTTATATCCTTTCAGTCGGTTGGACCGGTTAAACTGTGAATCAGAGAGTAGAATGATTCAGTAAGGTTATTAGATCATTGTTGTCGATAAAAATCAGTGTGACTCAGACGGTTCACTAGTAAGATCAGTGAACCTGTAGGTTACTTAATCTGACGGATTAAATGTTTTATGTTTTTTTACTTAATTATAATTTTCATTCTTTATTTTCATTTTCTTAAGTTTGGGTGCTCTATTTTAAAATCCGGTTTTATTAATATATATAATTATCTTAATTATTTTTAATACCGAAATAATATTACAATTTTAAGTATCAAATTTTATCAAATTTTAAGAATCGGATCTATAACCTTTTAAAATTATTGGGATTGTAATTTTACCTCTGCACCTTATATCTCTTTGATGTTTAATTTAATTAAAGAAAAGAAAGTTATATATTCTATAATTATAATATTACAATTTTCGTTATATTCTATGTAATATGTCATTTTGTGAACCTTTAGGAACATGTTTATGTAACATGTCATTTTGTCAACCTTTTGAAACATGTCTATGTAATATGTCATTCTATCAAACTTTTGCAACATGTCTATGTAAAATATCATTATGTCAACCTTTTGGAACATGTCTATGTGTTTTGGAACATATTTATGTAACGTGTCAACTTTATATTTTCTTTTCAAGTAATCTGATGTGTTCATTTACTAGTAATACCCAAATTTATGTTGCTATAATTCATGATATGCCAAACAAAATAAGTTATATTAATATTATAAATTGTTTTAAAATTACACATAAGATTGCACATAATATTCATAAACTGATAAATTGTGTTAGAATTACACATAAACTGTGTCGAAATTACACACATGGTTGCTACATACACCTAATATAGCTTAATGAATAATACACATAACATTACAAAACACATAATATTCAATGTTTTTTTCCACTTCAACATCTTGTTCCGTTGAATTTGAAGTTCTAACACTGCATCCCCTAATTCTTCATTTTTAACCCTCAATTTTTCATACTGATTCTTAGTTTCATCTAAATCCTTTATTGTGCTTTCCAATCTATTAATCGCTACTTGGTTTATGTCTTCTTCCAATTCCTCATGAAACCAGTCGAAGAAACCACATCCTCTTTGCAAGAATTCCTGCAAATTAAAAATATTGATCAAACGTTGTTTACCAATTTTAAACATACGCTAACAAAAATTAGGACTTACCTTGTAAGTGTGACAACCCCAAAATTTATTTCCATAATTCTTCTCAGAGGTTGTCCTACGAAGAACAGTGTTATCTCCACAATGGGAAAGTGGTGCAATTTGAAAGCTACTGTATACACAACACCCAACACTTTTAGATTTCTTAAGGTTCATTTGCAAAGAAGAATGCTCCGTATTCATGGAGGATGGAGCGAAACGACTTGAGCAATATGAAGACGGAGATGGAAACACATCTGGAGCAGAGAAGATCTTGTGCAAGTGAAGAAAACGCGTCCGGAGTAAAGATGATGGCGAAGAACATATATAAATAAGATGAAGATAACATGCAAGCTCCCCGGCTACAGAGGTCAAGTTAACGAATGTTTGAGCCCAACTCACATAAGGGACTTCTTTTTTATGTTTTGAAACTTAAGGAACCAATTTGATACGAAAAAAATTAAGGGACCAAACTGAACCATGACCTATAGTTAAGATACCAAAATAAGTATTTTGTCTAATAGAATTTACAAATTTCAACGAAATTAGTTACAATAAAAATAAAATTCATGATACTTTAGGCTATACGTTGGAAATTATAACATTTAAATAAAAGGGAAATTATAAGCATATGTTAAAGTCAAACAAAAATTTATTGTGACATTATTATCTTTGTAAGAGTTATTAGTGTGTATTATTGCATAAGTATTGGTCATATTTTTTGTAAACTCCGTTAATATTTGAAACCGGAGGACTACTGTCTGTATTTTCTTAAAACCAAGATGTTATAACCATAGTTTTAAAATTTATATCCTTTCAGTCGGTTGGACCGGTTAAACTGTGAATCAGAGAGTAGAATGATTCAGTAAGGTTATTAGATCATTGTTGTCGATAAAAATCAGTGTGACTCAGACGGTTCACTAGTAAGATCAGTGAACCTGTAGGTTACTTAATCTGACGGATTAAATGTTTTATGTTTTTTTACTTAATTATAATTTTCATTCTTTATTTTCATTTTCTTAAGTTTGGGTGCTCTATTTTAAAATCCGGTTTTATTAATATATATAATTATCTTAATTATTTTTAATACCGAAATAATATTACAATTTTAAATATCAAATTTTATCAAATTTTAAGAATCGGATCTATAACCTTTTAAAATTATTGGGATTGTAATTTTACCTCTGCACCTTATATCTCTTTGATGTTTAATTTAATTAAAGAAAAGAAAGTTATATATTCTATAATTATAATATTACAATTTTCGTTATATTCTATGTAATATGTCATTTTGTGAACCTTTAGGAACATGTTTATGTAACATGTCATTTTGTCAACCTTTTGAAACATGTCTATGTAATATGTCATTCTATCAAACTTTTGCAACATGTCTATGTAAAATATCATTATGTCAACCTTTTGGAACATGTCTATGTGTTTTGGAACATATTTATGTAACGTGTCAACTTTATATTTTCCTTTCAAGTAATCTGATGTGTTCATTTACTAGTTATACCCAAATTTATGTTGCTATAATTCATGATATGCCAAACAAAATAAGTTATATTAATATTATAAATTGTGTTAAAATTACACATAAGATTGCACATAATATTCATAAACTGATAAATTGTGTTAGAATTACACATAAACTGTGTCGAAATTACACACATGGTTGCTACATACACCTAATATAGCTTAATGAATAATACACATAACATTACAAAACACATAATATTCAATGTTTTTTTCCACTTCAACATCTTGTTCCGTTGAATTTGAAGTTCTAACACTGCATCCCCTAATTCTTCATTTTTAACCCTCAATTTTTCATATTGATTCTTAGTTTCATCTAAATCCTTTATTGTGCTTTCCAATCTATTAATCGCTACTTGGTTTATGTCTTCTGCCAATTCCTCATGAAACCAGTCGAAGAAACCACATCCTCTTTGCAAGAATTCCTGCAAATTTAAAAAATTGATCAAACGTTGTTTACCAATTTTAAACATACGCAAACAAAAATTAGGACTTACCTTGTAAGTGTGACAACCCCAAAATTTATTTCCATAATTCTTCTCAGAGGTTGTCCTACGAAGAACAGTGTTATCTCCACAATGGGAAAGTGGTGCAATTTGAAAGCTACTGTATACACAACACCCAACACTTTTAGATTTCTTAAGGTTCATTTGCAAAGAAGAATGCTCCGTATTCATGGAGGATGGAGCGAAACGACTTGAGCAATATGAAGACGGAGATGGAAACACATCTGGAGCAGAGAAGATCTTGTGCAAGTGAAGAAAACGCGTCTGCAGTAAAGATGATGGCGAAGAACATATATAAATAAGATGAAGATAACATGCAAGCTCCCCGGCTACAGAGGTCAAGTTAACGAATGTTTGAGCCCAACTCACATAAGGGACTTCTTTTTTATGTTTTGAAACTTAAGGAACCAATTTGATACGGAAAAATTAAGGGACCAAACTGAACCATGACCTATAGTTAAGATACCAAAATGAGTATTTTGTCTAATAGAATTTATAAATTTCAACGAAATTAGTTACAATAAAAATAAAATTCATGATACTTTAGGCTATACGTTGGAAATTATAATATTTAAATAAAAGGGCAATTATGAGCATATGTTAAAGTCAAATAAAAATTTATTGTGACATTATTATCTTTGTAAAAGTTATTAGTGTGTATTATTGCATAAGTATTGGTCATATTTTTTATAAACTCCATTAATATTTGAAACCGGAGGACTACTGTCTGTATTTTCTTAAAACTAAGACGTTATAACCATAGTTTTAAAATTTATATCCTTTCAGTCGGTTGGACCGGTTAGACTGTGAATCAGAGAGTAGAATGATTCAGTAAGGTTATTAGATCATTACTGTCGATAAAAATCAGTATGACTCAGATGGTTCACTAGTTAGATCAGTGAACCTGTGGGTTACTTAATCTGACGGATTGAATGTTTTATGTTTTTTAACTTAATTATAATTTTCATTATTTATTTTCATTTTCTTAAGTTTGTGTGCTCTATTTTAAAATCCGGTTTTATTAATATATATAATTATCTTAATTATTTTTAATACCGAAATAATATTACAATTATAAATATCAAATTTTAAGAATGTGATCTATAACCTTTTAAAATTATTGGGATTGTAATTTTACCTCTGCACCTTATATCTCTTTGATGTTTAATTTAATTAAAGAAAAGAAAGTTATATATTCTATAATTATAATATTACAATTTTCGTTATATTCTATGTAATATGTCATTTTGTGAACCTTTAGGAACATGTCTATGTAACATGTCATTTAGTCAACCTTTTGAAACATGTCTATGTAATATGTCATTCTATCAAACTTTTGCAACATGTCTATGTAACATATCATTATGTCAACCTTTTGGAACAAGTCTATGTATTTTGGAACATATCTATGTAACGTGTCAACTTCATATTTTCCTTTCAAGTAATCTGATGTGTTCATTTACTAGTAATACCCAAATTTATGTTGCTATAATTCATGATATGCCAAAAAAAATAAGTTATATTAATATTATAAACTGTGTTAAAATTACATATAAGATTGCACATAATATTCATAAACTGATAAATTGTGTTAGAATTACACATAAACTGTGTCGAAATTACACACATGGTTGCTACATACACCTAATATAGCTTAATGAATAATACACATAACATTACAAAACACATAATATTCAATGTTTTTTTCCACTTCAACATCTTGTTCCGTTGAATTTGAAGTTCTAACACTGCATCCCCTAATTCTTCATTTTTAACCCTCAATTTTTCATACTGATTCTTAGTTTCATCTAAATCCTTTATTGTGCTTTCCAATCTATTAATCGCTACTTGGTTTATGTCTTCTGCCAATTCCTCATGAAACCAGTCGAAGAAACCACATCCTCTTTGCAAGAATTCCTGCAAATTAAAAAAATTGATCAAATGTTGTTTACCAATTTTAAACATACGCAAACAAAAATTAGGACTTACCTTGTAAGTGTGACAACCCCAAAATTTATTTCCATAATTCTTCTTAGAGGTTGTCCTACGAAGAACAGTGTTATCTCCACAATGGGAAAGTGGTGCAATTTGAAAGCTACTGTATACACAACACCCAACACTTTTAGATTTCTTAAGGTTCATTTGCAAAGAAGAATGCTCCGTATTCATGGAGGATGGAGCGAAACGACTTGAGCAATATGAAGACGGAGATGGAAACACATCTGGAGCAGAGAAGATCTTGTGCAAGTGAAGAAAACGCGTCTGGAGTAAAGATGATGGCGAAGAACATATATAAATAAGATGAAGATAACATGCAAGCTCCCCGGCTACAGAGGTCAAGTTAACGAATGTTTGAGCCCAACTCACATAAGGGACTTCTTTTTTATGTTTTGAAACTTAAGGAACCAATTTGATACGAAAAAAATTAAGGGACCAAACTGAACCATGACCTATAGTTAAGATACCAAAATGAGTATTTTGTCTAATAGAATTTATAAATTTCAACGAAATTAGTTACAATAAAAATAAAATTCATGATACTTTAGGCTATACGTTGGAAATTATAATATTTAAATAAAAGGGCAATTATGAGCATATGTTAAAGTCAAATAAAAATTTATTGTGACATTATTATCTTTGTAAAAGTTATTAGTGTGTATTATTGCATAAGTATTGGTCATATTTTTTATAAACTCCGTTAATATTTGAAACCGGAGGACTACTGTCTGTATTTTCTTAAAACTAAGACGTTATAACCATAGTTTTAAAATTTATATCCTTTCAGTCGGTTGGACCGGTTAGACTGTGAATCAGAGAGTAGAATGATTCAGTAAGGTTATTAGATCATTGCTGTCGATAAAAATCAGTATGACTCAGATGGTTCACTAGTCAGATCAGTGAACATGTGGGTTACTTAATCTGACGGATTGAATGTTTTATGTTTTTTAACTTAATTATAATTTTCATTATTTATTTTCATTTTCTTAAGTTTATGTGCTCTATTTTAAAATCCGGATTTATTAATATATATAATTATCTTAATTATTTTTAATACCGAAATAATATTACAATTATAAATATCAAATTTTAAGAATGTGATCTATAACCTTTTAAAATTATTGGGATTGTAATTTTACCTCTGCACCTTATATGTCTTTGATGTTTAATTTAATTAAAGAAAAGAAAGTTATATATTCTATAATTATAATATTACAATTTTCGTTATATTCTATGTAATATGTCATTTTGTGAACCTTTAGGAACATGTCTATGTAACATGTCATTTAGTCAACCTTTTGAAACATGTCTATGTAATATGTCATTCTATCAAACTTTTGCAACATGTCTATGTAACATATCATTATGTCAACCTTTTGGAACAAGTCTATGTATTTTGGAACATATCTATGTAACGTGTCAACTTCATATTTTCCTTTCAAGTAATCCGATGTGTTCATTTACTAGTAATACCCAAATTTATGTTGCTATAATTCATGATATGCCAAAAAAAATAAGTTATATTAATATTATAAACTGTGTTAAAATTACATATAAGATTGCACATAATATTCATTAACTGATAAATTGTGTTAGAATTACACATAAACTGTGTCGAAATTACACACATGGTTGCTACATACACCTAATATAGCTTAATGAATAATACACATAACATTACAAAACACATAATATTCAATGTTTTTTTCCACTTCAACATCTTGTTCCGTTGAATTTGAAGTTCTAACACTGCATCCCCTAATTCTTCATTTTTAACCCTCAATTTTTCATACTGATTCTTAGTTTCATCTAAATCCTTTATTGTGCTTTCCAATCTATTAATCGCTACTTGGTTTATGTCTTCTGCCAATTCCTCATGAAACCAGTCGAAGAAACCACATCCTCTTTGCAAGAATTCCTGCAAATTTAAAAAATTGATCAAAGGTTGTTTACCAATTTTAAACATACGCAAACAAAAATTAGGACTTACCTTGTAAGTGTGATAACCCCAAAATTTATTTCCATAATTCTTCTTAGATGTTGTCCTACGAAGAACAGTGTTATCTCCACAATGGGAAAGTGGTGCAATTTGAAAGCTACTGTATACACAACACCCAACACTTTTAGATTTCTTAAGGTTCATTTGCAAAGAAGAATGCTCCGTATTCATGGAGGATGGAGCGAAACGACTTGAGCAATATGAAGACGGAGATGGAAACACATCTGGAGCAGAGAAGATCTTGTGCAAGTGAAGAAAACGCGTCTGGAGTAAAGATGATGGTGAAGAACATATATAAATAAGATGAAGATAACATGCAAGCTCCCCGGCTACAGAGGTCAAGTTAACGAATGTTTGAGCCCAACTCACATAAGGGACTTCTTTTTTATGTTTTGAAACTTAAGGAACCAATTTGATACGAAAAAAATTAAGGGACCAAACTGAACCATGACCTATAGTTAAGATACCAAAATGAGTATTTTGTCTAATAGAATTTATAAATTTCAACGAAATTAGTTACAATAAAAATAAAATTCATGATACTTTAGGCTATACGTTGGAAATTATAACATTTAAATAATAGGGCAATTATGAGCATATGTTAAAGTCAAATAAAAATTTATTGTGACATTATTATCTTTGTAAAAGTTATTAGTGTGTATTATTGCATAAGTATTGGTCATATTTTTTATAAACTCCGTTAATATTTGAAACCGGAGGACTACTGTCTGTATTTTCTTAAAACAAAGACGTTATAACCATAGTTTTAAAATTTATATCCTTTCAGTCGGTTAGACCGGTTAGACTGTGAATCAGAGAGTAGAATGATTCAGTAAGGTTATTAGATCATTGCTGTCGATAAAAATCAGTATGACTCAGATGGTTCACTATTCAGATCAGTGAACCTGTGGGTTACTTAATCTGACGGATTGAATGTTTTATGTTTTTTAACTTAATTATAATTTTCATTATTTATTTTCATTTTCTTAAGTTTGTGTGCTCTATTTTAAAATCCGGTTTTATTAATATATATAATTATCTTAATTATTTTTAATACCGAAATAATATTACAATTATAAATATCAAATTTTAAGAATGTGATCTATAACCTTTTAAAATTATTGGGATTCTAATTTTACCTCTGCACCTTATATCTCTTTGATGTTTAATTTAATTAAAGAAAAGAAACTTATATATTCTATAATTATAATATTACAATTTTCGTTATATTCTATGTAATATGTCATTTTGTGAACCTTTAGGAACATGTCTATGTAACATGTCATTTTGTCAACCTTTTGAAACATGTCTATGTAATATGTCATTCTATCAAACTTTTGCAACATGTCTATGTAACATATCATTATGTCAACCTTTTGGAACAAGTCTATGTATTTTGGAACATATCTATGTAACGTGTCAACTTCATATTTTCCTTTCAAGTAATCTGATGTGTTCATTTACTAGTAATACCCAAATTTATGTTGCTACAATTCATGATATGCCAAAAAAAATAAGTTATATTAAAATTATAAATTGTGTTAAAATTACACATAAGATTGCACATAATATTCATAAACTGATAAATTGTGTTAGAATTACACATAAACTGCATCGAAATTACACACAAGGTTGCTACATACACCTAATATAGCTTAATGAAAAATACACATAACATTACAAAACACATAATCTTCAATGTTTTTTTCCACTTCAACATCTTGTTCAGTTGAATTTGAAGTTCTAACACAGCATCCCCTAATTCTTCATTTCTACCCCTCAATTTTTCATACTGATTCTTAGTTTCATCTAAATCCTTTCTTGTGCTTTCCAATCTATTAATCGCTACTTGGTTTATGTCTTCTGCCAATTCCTCATGAAACCAGTCGAAGAAACCACATCCTCTTTGCAAGGATTCCTACAAATTTAAAAAATTGATCAAACGTTGTTTACCAATTTTTAACATACGCAAACGAAAATTAGGACTTACCTTGTAAGCGTGACAACCCCAAAATTTATTTCCATAATTCTTCTCAGAGGTTGTCCTACGAAGAACAGTGTTATCTCCACAATGGAAAAGTGGTGCAATTTGAAAGCTACTGTATACACAACACCCAACACTTTTAGATTTCTTAAGGTTCATTTGCAAAGAAGATTGCTCCGTATTCATGGAGAGTGGAGCGAAACCACTTGAGCAATATGAAGACGGAGATGGAAACAGATCTGGAGCAGAGAAGATCTTGTGCAAGTGAAGAAAACACGTCTGGAGTAAAGACGAGGGTGAAGAACATATATAAATAAGATGAAGATAACATGCAAGCTCCCCAGCTACAGAGGTCAAGTTAACGAACGTTTGATCCCAACTGACATGACAGACGTCTTTTTTATGTTTTGAAACTTAAGGAACCAATTTGATACGAAAAAAATTAAGGGACCAAACTGAACCATGACCTATAGTTAAGATACCAAAATGAGTATTTTGTCTAATAGAATTTATAAATTTCAACGAAATTAGTTACAATCACTACAAGAAAAATGATAGATTGGGACGGTTATTTTGGCTGATTACGACGGTTAAAACCGTCGCAATTGACAATCTACGACGGTAGAAGTACCGTCGCAGAATCGTGCGTCCCCAGCCTATTTCGCGACGGTTGCAAAACTGTCACGCACAACAGATAGCGACGGTTATATACCGTCGTGAATTTGACTTTATTTTTTGTTTTTGTTGTTTTTTGCGACGGTTATTCTACCGCCGTAGGTTAGAAATTGCGGCGGTTTTAACCGTCGTAATCTGATTTATAAATTTCAAATAATATTTTTATTTAAATTATTATTTAGTAAAATAATTTTAAATATAATATTATTTTACTATAATATTTTACTATTATATTTAAATTATTATTTACTTTAATATTTTTTTATTTATAGTATTTTTATTTTATTTTCTATCACTTTTCAACATAATAAAGTTAATTACAATAAAAACATTTAATATCAAATAATCATCAATAATATCAAAAAAATGTGATCAAAGGTAAAAAGAAGTGCAAATTTTACCAATAAACAAGAAAAATTCAAATATCATCAAAGGCCAAATTTCATTTTAATATTTACATTGGTTTGCTACAACTTGAGAGAATTACAAAAAATGTTACAATATTCTACAAAATTCATGAAAGTCCTTAGTGTTAAGTGATTTGTGTTAAACTTCCATGCTAGGACCATGATCCTTCCTTGACTACCATTTGGTCCAAGCTACGCATACCTAGCAGCCTGCAAGATTCACACAAAACATATTTTTGTACTCACAAGAACATGTGGCAGGTTTTTGGCATCATAATATGCCTCAGATGGCTTAGTCAATGTCTTTGTGATGACATGTTTTTCCAATTCTACTTGTCCATTTTGCGCTTCTTCTTGTACCTGCATTACAAAACTAACTGTCAATTATGGGATGGCAGAATAACTCTCACAATCAAACTCCAATTGTATGAAAAGTTATAAGGTATAGAAAAATCAACTACAACAAAATCTCCAATAAAATAAAATTCACTTTCCGCTAAGGAGAAACCTAATCAAATTTGGATATGTATCAAGGCGTCTTGGCGACAAACTTCCCTGTTATAGCATTTGAATTTTCAGCAAAGTGTAGGAAGCTCAAAGATCCAAGTATATTTCTTTTTAAATTCTACAATCGCATGCGTTTACGATAAGAAAAAGTATGAAAATTCTAAATTCTAAATGGATACAGTCAGAGAACACAACCATACACACAATAAACCTTAATTTAACCAGCACTGAGAGGGTTTCTGCAAAAATATAATCCCGGTTTGGAATTCATATAGAATATCAATGGCTTCAATACACATACACATGCCAAAATAGTAACATTAATGAAGCAATATCAGGACTTTTTTTTTTTGGGTTCTGGAAATTTCTAAGAAACATACAACAATTTGGCCTAAAAATCACGTAGTAGTGCATAGCCCCATGGAAGAAACCTAAACTAAAATTGCTGCCCAGCTAAACTTGGATTTATAATCATGTAGTGTGACTAGGAACTGCTAGTAAATCTACAAAAGGATGGGTTCTGCCGAGGGTCGGCATTCAAAATTGAGTTCCTCAGCCTGTTGTCTCTATTTTCTCATCCACAACAAAGAGCATTGTCTACAGAAGGACTAATCAATAACTCAAATGTAGCCGTAGTATCTCAATGGGTTCTGATTTTCTGAAGATAGCGTCCAGCTTGCTGAGCACCGATAAATAATGCATCGGCAACAAGAAATAATCCAATCTATGCAAGAACGATTCAAATTTGTGATATCAAAATTGAGAAAACAATTCACAACTTAAATCATATAATATATAGATTACCAGGCGTGCAGAAAACACTAATCTGTATCCCCAGCCTTCCTTGGCTGCAGCGGCTCTCTGTTGATCTGTCCAACTGGAAGTAATCTTGTAGTTAGAAATTTCTATACATGTTTAAAATTTTTGAATTATTTATAGATTGTGTGTGAAGTCTCATTTGAAATATATATCATGCAATTACGCCCGTGCAATTACCATGGCCACAAGCTAGGGACGTTCTGCTACATACAGGAAAGTTGTCATCAAATAGATGATGAATCACAACTCAAATCTGTGTAATTATATGTATGCTTAATACTGACAAGTTGACAACCGATCTCAAATTTGATTTGTAACAGGTATGTAATTTCAGCTTTTGGCATTAAACTTGTTGAACAAAAATCAAGAGAACCCAACATATGAAAAACGTAATTTCTCTTTTTTTAAAATCACCATGGGCCTTTAACAAGCATCAACTTAAAACTCTGCATGTGTCATAAACCAAACAGTGATAGTTATTTTGAACTTTATTCGCATTACCAACCAATCATAGCTTGTAAGAAGTATAATGTTCTAACGTGGCAGGAATAAACATTGAAAACAATATAAAGTAGAAAATAATTTATGTTATCCATTGGAGAAAACTTGAACTAAATAGGCCATATTAGACTTCATCAATGATATTACATTTCATGCATTAGAAGGGAAAAAAGGAAGATTATATAGTTACCCAAGGAACTCCGAGACACCACCGATTCCAGAGCGATGGTTGAACCTACAGCATTCATCTATTTTTCTTGAATATGTTCAGTAACATATCTAGAACTCTTTTGATCCAAAATAGAACTCTGCATCTTTAATATGTACACAGAGTGAAAGAGAACTCTGAATCTTTAGAATGATAGCAGACAGAATATTCTGTGACAGAGTCAGCATCCAGAACACCTATTTCTTTTACACAGCTTGTACCATAAACAAATATGAAACTGGGAGATATGTGAAGTTGTAAGTTTTTTCTTTGACATAAATTGAAACAGGCACAAACAAGAGGTAGGAAAAGGGGTGTATGAGAGAGACAGCTACGAGATATGTGAACGCGGAACATCAACATCATAAATCACATTCCGATCTTGCAGACTAGTGGTAGTGACAATTAAGCCAGACAAGATCCACCTTAAAATATTTGAAGGAAGGGTATCTCTGAAAGAGCAAGAGGAAGTTACAACGTTCTCAATGGTTCAGGAAAAGAAAAGAATCATAAAATTGGTAATAGAATGTCTTAGAAAAGTCAATCACAATCTTATTAAATTTCACCAGAGTTCCCTCACATTTGATTCCATGCTGAATCTGTGCACTTTGGGTTATTTTAAGGATACTTACTATTCAGAATCAACAATCAGCATTTCATGAACCAACAATCAGCATTTCAAACAACTTCCAAATTTTCATCCAAGAGGTAGCATATACCAATTCTTGACTAAGACTAATGACATGACTCGAGCATAGATAATAGAAGCAAATGCAGCACACTATAATCTTACCATAATGAAACCTCGCCTTAATGTTACATAATCCAACTTTGTCACAGATCCATAAAATTGCTTGAAAAATGATCTATGAAATAAAAAACCAAAAATCAGAACTAATCATAAACATAATGTCAATAACAACACGATAAAGCCAGTAAAATATGATTAACTTCATACAATTAACCTACCACCCATCCTGTTATAGCATAATTTTTGCCAGAACCAGCAGATAATCAACAGTGCAGAGGGAAGAAAGTCATGGTTCAATGGGTGCAGCAGTGCAGTTGGTTCAATGGGTGAGTCAGCCTCTTATTCTTCCTATTGGGTTGATCTGTTGTTGTATTTGATCAGCCTTTTCAAACAAATGCATCATCTTACAACATAGATGGATTTGTAGGCCTACATCTCAGACTTCAATCATGCTACAAGTTAGCACTCGAGTGAACATTATTATGATATAGCTATCATTGTCATAATTCATATTATTCAGTCAAACATTAGAGGTTCATGGAAGACAAGAACAAGCACAAAGCATAGCAATTTATAACAAGCATTATTAAAAATTAGGCTCAATTCTGGAGTTAATAATCATCCCTGTGTTAAAATATGTCAGACACGAGAACTGGTTCGTGGGGAGGAAGTTATCCAATTGTACAAGTAAGATCAACGTACAAATTACAACATACCAAAAGCATGTGATCAATATTGTAAGTAACATAGATATGATATTCTAACAACACATCCAAATTGCAAGCACTTAGCAAATTTGCCTTATCGGAACCTCCATGTAGCGAAGTTAAGCGTATATTTGATCAATAGAACACGTAAAATAACTTATCTTTTCATGGAGGAATTGGCATGGTTTCCGGCAACCGAGCTAGGAGCATCCAGATAATTGTAGAGAACTCCATGGTCTGTTCTGGCTTTTATGTCACAAACAACTAACTGATGCCAACCCTTCTCGTAATACTGCCAGTTAAACTCATCAATTGTTGAGAAACGAGTAGCATTTTGTCGAACTAATACTGTCTCGGACTGGGCCACCCTGACTTTTAACTGAGGCCCCAATTCTGAAATTGAAACTCGGCGGCCGTCGCCGCAGTGAGGCCGAAATATTCACCTCAGTTTGGTGAGGGACCCAGACCTTGCCAAAAACTTGAAAAGTGAGGAAAAGATGATTACCGTGATAATCAACAAGCAGGATTAAGAGCCATCATCATGTTGTTTCCCCCAGGAAGATAAGTAACATTAGGCGATTTCGCAAGCGTTCCAGCAACTTCCCTGGAAGCTTCAATCCTCCTAAGCTCAACCAACCCCATCCCAGCCGCAGCAGTAGCCTCGGAAATCAATATAGCAGCGTCACTCTCTCCTTCAGCTCGAATACCAAAAATAAGTGAATGCAACAGACATAATACCAATCATTATATCAGTTAACAACCCTACAACACATAAAATCGGTTCAGGAATACCATAAAAAATAGTCCACTCATTCAGAAAATTAAAAAAGGCCAATGCATAGCAAAACTGATTCAGTCAATCACATAGATTCAAGTCAATTTAAATATCCACTTCACAAACCTAATCCCTCACATAACAATTTCTAACAACTTTAAGCTAACAGTTATCCATTTCAATTGATATTCCTAACAGTCAGGCCCTAATAATATTGACGATTTTAACTCTTTTTCACACTAACAATTAGCTAACTCAAATTACAATCAGCAACTAACTCTCAGTTTCATTCAAATCTAAAGCCATCCCATCCTAATAGCCAACTATACACAACCTCTCTACAATATTCTACACAGCTTCGTCAACCTTCATCATCAATGGCATCATCGCGACTTCAAGCTTGAAGCATTCCCTCTATTTCAACACCAATCACAACAACAAACTTCAATAATTGAATTGTACTGAATCAATAGAAAATACGTGTGAATCGGAAATAATAGAAGAATGAGGAATTAAGAATGCATACCTGAATCACGATTGAAGCGTTGGCGGAGTGACTCCGACGTGTAAGTATTCTTTCTTCTCTCATCATTTTTTTTGCATATGTGACATTTTCGTTTTGCTTTGAATCACAGTTGAGGCATGAAACAGAAATTGAGCGGAATTTTTCAGAGCTTCGAATCAAAAACGATGAAACTATGGTTGAGACGATGGAACTGAATTGGAATCGAAGCCACGATGAGTTAAGAAGAGTGAGACGGAGGTAAACAGTACTGAATCTAAATAGAAGAAGGTTGAATCGATTTAAGGTGAAGACAGGCGAATATTGAGAATTTGATATAGAGGAGATAAGGTCGTTGGAATCTAAATAGGCGGGTTTTGATATCGAAGATGTAGGGTTTTTGAACCCATGGGATGAGGAAATGGGTTCCCTCGCCGATTGATTCGTCGAGGATGCCGCGGAAACAGAACTTGTTCAAGGAATTCCAATATACTGTTAAAGAAACATTCTAATAGATGTTTTATGAGCTTTTTAACTTTTTTACTGCGACGGGTGTTTTACCGTCGTGCCCATGAGAATTTTTAAAGGTTTTGGGTGCGACGGTTGTTTTACCGTCGTGAAATGAATTTTAGGACGGATAATTTTACCGTCGTGAAAGGTTTAAGGGTGCGACGGGTGCTTTACCGTCGTGATATGCCTTTTAGGACGGTTAATTTTACCGTCGTGACTAGTTGTTGGTGAAAAATCAATGTTAAAAGTGTTAAATGGGGGCCGACGGTTGTTTTACCGTCGTAATAATAATATTATGATGGTTAAATATACCGTCGCAAAATAAATATTAGGGACGGTTGGTGTCAACTGTCGTAAACACTGTCTCTGTATGTCAATTACGACAGTTATCACATAACTGTCGCAATTTTTGTGTCGTTAAACACTAATTTTCTTGTAGTGAATAAAAATAAAATTCATGATACTTTAGGCTATACGTTGGAAATTATAACATTTAAATAAAAGGGAAATCATGAGCGTATGTTAAAGTCAAATAAAAATTTATTATGACATTATTATCTTTGTAAAAGTTATTAGTGTGTATTATTGCATAAGTATTGGTCATATTTTTTATAAACTCCGTTAATATTTGAAACCGGAGGACTACTGTCTGTATTTTCTTAAAACCAAGATGTTATAACCATAGTTTTAAAATTTATATCCTTTCAGTCGATTGGACCGGTTAGACTGTGAATCAGAGAGTAGAACGATTCATTAAGGTTATTAGATCATTGTTGTCGATAAAAATCAGTGTGACTCAGACGGTTCACTAGTCAGATCAATGAACCTGTGGGTTACTTAATCTGACGGATTGAATGTTTTATGTTTTATAACTTAATTATAATTTTCATTCTTTATTTTCATTTTCTTCAGTTTGGGTGCTCTATTTTAAAATCGGGTTTTATTAATATATATAATTATCTTAATTATTTTTAATACCGAAATAATATTACAATTATAAATATCAAATTATATCAAATTTTAAGAATCTGATCTATAACCTTTTAAAATTATTGGGATTGTAATTTTACCTCTGCACCTTATATCTCTTTGATGTTTAATTTAATTAAAGAAAAGAAAGTTATATATTCTATAATTATAATATTACAATTTTCGTTATATTCTATGTAATATGTCACTTTGTGAACCTTTAGGAACATGTCTATGTAACATGTCATTTTGTCAACCTTTTGAAACATGTCTATGTAATATGTCATTCTATCAAACTTTTGCAACATGTCTATGTAACATATCATTATGTCAACCTTTTGGAACATGTCTATGTATTTTGGAACATATCTATGTAACGTGTCAACTTCATATTTTCCTTTCAAGTAATCCGATGTGTTCATTTACTAGTAATACCCAAATTTATGTTGCTACAATTCATGATATTCCAAACAAAATAAGTTATATTAAAATTATAAACTGTGTTAAAATTACACATAAGATTTCACATAATATTCATAAACTGATAAATTGTGTTAGAATTACACATAAACTGTATCGAAATTACACACAAGGTTGCTACATACACCTAATATAGCTTAATGAAAAATACACATGACATTACAAAACACATAATCTTCAATGTTTTTTTCCACTTCAACATCTTGTTCAGTTGCATTTGAAGTTCTAACACAGCATCCCCTAATTCTTCATTTCTAACCCTCAATTTTTCATACTGATTCTTAGTTTCATCTAAATCCTTTATTGTGCTTTCCAATCTATTAATCGCTACTTGGTTTATGTCTTCAGCCAATTCCTCATGAAACCAGTCGAAGAAACCATATCCTCTTTGCAAGGATTCCTACAAATTTAAAAAATTGATCAAATGTTGTTTACCAATTTTTAACATACGCAAACAAAAATTAGGACTTACCTTTTAAGTGCGACAACCCCAAAATGAATTTCCATAATTCTTCTCAGAGGTTGTCCTACGAAGAACAGTGTTATATCCTATTGTACCCAAAAATTTGCCCTCCCTTTTCATCAACATTTTCTCATCACAAGACTCTTGGAACTCAAGATCAAGTTAGGGTTTGCTCTGCTCAAGACCCCTCCTTGCACTATTGACCCAAATTAGGGTTTGAGTTTGCACAGGGATGTTTTGACCCAAGATGCCCAAAGTGACTTTCATGCTTCATGTTGGACGTACAAGTTTATCCATACCTAGTTTCAAGCCTTGATTCCAATCTTTGCCCAGTCAATTGGACAGTTGACCTAGAAATCAATTGTATTGGGGAAAAAGTCAACTATGGCCAATTGACAGTCAAACCTCATGATTTTTGACCCACATCAACATTATGAACTCATATGAGTCATTTGATCAAGTTTGGATCACAACTCCACAATAAATTTGATCAGATCACCAAAAGGGCAATATGGTCATTTTTAGGTTTTTGATTGCATAAAGGCAATTTTTGACTGTTTGACCTAACCAATGGCAAATAAAGCTCACATATGGACTCAAGGACTCAATTGCATTGTCTTGACCCATTCAACAAGTTCAAGAGATCTCAAGTGCATAGGATTGACAGATGAATTTTTCAGTCAACTGATCAAAATTTGACTGTATACTTAAAAGTCAAACTTTGACTTTTTGGTCTAAATCAAGTGCCAAGATTCATTTTTCATCAAGACATGTCAAATTATGAAACTTGCTCATCAAGAAATCCAAAATTGAAAATTAGGGTTTAAAATGAGAAAATTTCATAACTTAGAATTTTTCTAAGTTATGAAATTTCCTTATTTTTTCCTAACTTTGTCCCATTTTTTCACCAAGATGCAATTGGATTCAAAGAAAACTTGAAACATGAAAGTTGTAGTCCATTGCAAAATATACAACTTTTATTCACAAAGTTTTCTCAAAGGAAGCTTGTATCTCAAGTTATGAGTTTTGGAACAAGGGTACAAAACATTTTTAACTTAGAGAAATTTTGCCCTATTCTAGGCAGGATTTTTGTCCAACTTCTTGGCCATTTTTCACATGATTCCAGTTGGAGTTTCAATTTTCATTACAAAGATGGATTGTAGTACACATTCCAAGCTTTCCAAATTGTCAAAGAAATTCTCAAACACCCTTGGGGTTAGAGAGAATCGAATTCACAAAGTTGGCCAAAACTCATTTTTGTTCATGACCAATACATGTTCATGGAAACTTGCATTTTCAAATCAGCTTGTACAATGCTAGATTGAAGGCTTCAAAACCATTTTCACACACCTTAATTTAATGCCAAACCATTGTATTAAGGTATTATTTCATCCATTTGGACATTACATGCTAAACTAATCCTTAATTGGAAAAAGCAAAGTTTCCATTTTGATAAAGTATCACTTTATGTCAATACATGATCTTTGAAGTACAAGCCAGATCTTTGAGGCAAAGTTTGGTAGACAAATCTCATTTATCAAGAGAAAATTGTGCAGCATAGATAGAGAGGGTACACAGGCCTGCATTGCAACTTGAACCTTCTTACTTCAAAAAACAAGCAAGTTTGCAAATCATAACTAACTCTCACTTCCTGCAAGCATAAGCAAAAACAAACATTGTACACCTCTTCCATACACAAAAACAGACCTAAAGCACGACTCATCCACCCCTAAGACCTGCTCATACTCAGAATCCCTGTTTTGCTGCAAAACAGGGCAAGCTCTGCAACTTGACCTCCATAACCATATCCACTCGTGCGTTTTTGCTCAAGCCTGTCCAAACACATTCCATACCATCCACTGAAACTATTCCAAGCCCTGAACTCAAGCTGTAACACCCTTAACCACGTTTTCCATTTTTACTTTCAAGGTGTGCAGGTGGACTTCCATAGCACGATACAGTTGGTTTCGAAGCAAGCTAGGCATTTGGGAAGCATCCTTGGACTTCAGGCAAGCTCAACCAAAGCTCAAACTCCATTGAAGATACCTACATTGCTCTGTTTGATTCAAGCTGAAGTAGGTAAAACCATGGACTTCTATCTCTCAATATAGGAAGAGTTAGGCTTAGGTTTGTGAATGAAACATGCTCTACTCATAGCCCTGAAGCCATACATATAATCACTTTTCATTTATATTAAGCATGCTGTGAGAATTTTAACCATGAACATTGAAGAAAAATTAGGTCAGGAATTGGGGGTGAAGAAATTCTCCCTGGTTTCTTAGAGTTAGGTCAAGTTTTTTACATGTTTGGAATCATGGTTTGATGCTCTACATTATTTGTGTTATGAGTTTTTGCTAAAAGTCAAGGAATCAAGAGCAGGAGTAGAAGGAAGCGCGCGTTTTCTTGTTCAAACATGTGCTGGAGGTTGAAGACAGAGTTGACTTGGGCTGGGCCTGAGTCAACTTGCTTTTCACACCCCTTTTTTTCATTTGCACCGCCCTGGCCCATTGTGTGAAATACTTATCATTTTTGCATTTTTCTTTTTGATTCTGACTTAATATTTTTTGCTCAAATATAAAAATCAACAAAAATATTTTTTTTCACATTTTTTGCATTTATTTGGCATTTATTTGTTTTATTTAACATATGTATGTAAATAATATAAAACCTCTTTTATTTAAAACCCTAAAAATAATACAAAAATATTTATTTTTTCAGTTATTATTTTTTGTTTACATTTTGAAAACATTTTCTAAAATATACATTTTTTGTAAATAATTAATATTTTATTTTTGTATATATTTAGTATATTTAATATAATATATAAATACTTGTATATTTTATTAGAATACTTAGGATAAAAATATAGAAATAATACATTTTTATTTTTATTTAATATTTGACATCAAAAATACTTTTTTACAATATACTTCTTATTTTTTGTATATAAATAATAAATAAATACTATTTATTCAAAAACTATGGTTTTGCCCTAAATGACAAAAATATTCAAAATTTGACCTTTTTATTTTTGTTTATATTTCACATTGAAAAATACTTTCACATACATAAAAAATCATTTTGTGCATAATACATTTTGTATATTTATTGTATTTATTTAAATATTGTACAATTAAATATTTGTATATTCGATATGGATGTAATAGCTTAGAATTTAATTTCTTGTCAAATATCCCCAAATTCAAACTTGTACCCCCATCCCCATAATCATTGTTGTAATAGCTTAGCATTTAAATTTCCGCATTTAAAAGCTTTCAAATTATGCCATGATAGACCTAGGGTTTGTATGAAAATAAAACCAACAAATATCTTGACCTAATTCAAGATAAACATGTATGAAAACAAATACAATGCACACTTGCATCCCTAGGGTTACTCCACTTGTTGCCTTCAAAAATGGGCCATGGTGGCATGTTAAGTGTCTTTGGCAAAACAAAAACAAATCAAATGATCATAGTCCCTCGATGACGCTATCAAGTTGCCTAAAAATGATCAAGTCCCTTGAGAAAATTGCCAAAGATGCTTGGCACTATTGCCTCCATGGTCTAAACGATGACCCGCGCCCGTCCCGTTAACATCCTAACAAAAGGTTGTTCACCAAATACAATGGTGAAACAACACTGTTAAAAGGGTTAAAACATAAGAAAGATCTTTGAGAAATTTAGGGTAGATAGCTCTTGGTTACTTGACCAAACTTGCAAAACAATCCTTGCCATTTTTCAAAACACACATCACAACACAACTTCAAAACAAACTTTTAAAAACATTGAAACATCTTTTCAAAAAGACACACACCTTCGTAAAACATTCAAACAAGAATTGTTACAATGGTTGCCTAGAAAGGGTGCTAATACCTTCCCTTTCTATAATCTACTCCCCGAACCCAAGAAAACATCTCAAAGGTTTTTCCTGTGCTTTTTAACCTTTCCTTAGGATAAAATAAAAAGTCGATGGCGACTCTTGCTCAACCGAAACATTTGCGAAAACAAACGCAAAACCCAAGTCAGTTCTCCCACCGTATCGCCAGAACTGGCGACTCTACTGGGGAAATCCTTAAAAGTGGAGTAACCTTAGGGCCTAGATCACCCTTTTGCATGACTAATTGTTTGCTTTGATTGCTTTACATTTTGGTTCTCTTGTTTGGGCTTGAAATCCTACACCCGGATTTGGGAAACATTCATAGATAGCAATACATTGTGGAAACTGTGAGGGGTATACCGACACGGTCGAAGAAATAGCTATATTAGTGCGACATATTTGTGAGTACTGGTAACCCTTGAGTTCAATCAAGGAGAGTACGTGGCCGCTGAGTGATGTCACTAAGCACTAATGACCTAGAACCTTACTTGACCATCTTGGCCTTTTATTAGGGCTAGTGAGATGACCGACTTTGGTGCAGTCCGAAGTTGGTAGATACTCGATACTACACTCATTGATGGTTGTTTTCTTGGGATATTTTGGTCGCTAGTTAAGTGGCTAAACCAAAACAATGAACATGGAAAACAATCCAATGATATTGAGCTCCTTAGAACCCGGTTACTATTTACAGGACAGGTTTTTTAAGCCAACTACACTCAAGAAGGTACTTACCTATGAAACCCCATGCAAGCCTGAAATTAGGGTTTTATGTGACTTACTTGTACATATGTTTGTGCATACATCATGGACATCATAAAGCATCATATGCATCCACTAACCATTTCAAGGGTTTGGATCTTCATCTTTGTTCTTGTTTTGTAGGTCATGGAAATTCTTCGCAGGAAAACTATCCAAGTCAACCTTGTGAGAATCCCTCCTCAACTCAAGGAGCTTACATCCAGAATTCCAGAAAGTTCTCTCTTCAGTGAAAGACATGGTAGACTGCTCAGCCTAGTCAACACCAACATTAAAGAAGACATGGTGAAAGTGTTGTTCCAATTCTTTGACCCCCTTCACCACTGTTTCACATTCCCCGACTACCAATTGGTTCTTACTTTGGAGGAATTTTCTCAACTCCTGAGAATTCCTATTCTTAATCAACTACCCTACAACGGTACAGAAAAAGAACCAAAGCCTGAGGATGTTGCTCAAGCACTACACTTGCAACCATCTAACATCAAGGGGCATTGGGAAACTAGAAGTGGTGTCAGAGGCTTCTTGGAAAAATTATTGTTTGAGAAGGCACAAGAGTGTTGGAATTCTTTGGATGTACAAGCCTTTGAAGAGATTGTGGCACTCCTCATTTATGCGTTGGTCTTGTTCCCAAATCCTGACCAACTTATAGATGTAAATGCTGTCAAGATTTTCCTATCCAAGAATCCCATACCTACATTGCTTGGGGATATCCTCCACTCATTTTACACATGAACAATGAGGAAGAGAGGTGTTCTCATGTGCTGTACTCCTCTCCTTGCAAGGTGGTTCATTTCTCACCTTCCACAATCTGTTTTGAAGAATGAGCAAGGATCAAGGTGGTCACAACGATTGATGACCCTCACACATTATGATGTAGATTGGTGTTCTCGGTCCAGAGAAAATGTCATCATCATCGATCGTTGTGGTGAGTTCCCTAATGTTCCATTACTTGGCATTAGGGGAGGCATTACCTACAACCCCTGTCTAGCTTTGAGACAATTTGGATATGCTCGGAGGGATGGCCCTCATGACATGCTGATTCCTGACCTAGTTTTTGACTTCGACAATGATGCGCAAGGACTTCGACAAAGATTCATCAGAGCTTGGAGGATGCCTAACAAGGTAGGTAGCAAGACACTGGGGCACAAGAATTCCATCCCTCTTGAGCCTTACCTCAAGTGGGTACGAACCCGAGCCCAGAGTCTTATGATGCCTTACCCTCACATTCTCCCTTTGATCAAAGATCCTGTTAAGGAAGGAGAGGTTCCATACACCATCCTACATCCTGACATGACAACATCATGGGAGGAGATGCAGAAGAGTTGGATCCAACTCAAGGAAGAAAGGGATACTTTTGAAGCCAGCTTCTACGCCAGTGAGAAAAAGGTTTTGGAGCTTACCCGCCGACTTCACGAGGAGGAGACCCTCAACACTTACATCGCACCAAAGAGGATGCGCAACGTCATTTTACCTTAAGAAGTTTTTGTAATATTTGGCCCATGGGGCATTTATGTACTGACAAAATTTCTTCTTATTAATATGACATGTGTTCTTTTTGTTTGCAACAATTTTGAATTTCTAAATCCTTGAATGCATTACATGAACATATCATTCATCATATGCATAAAGAGGTCTTCACACCAGGTTTCCTTATCTTTCTGCTGTTTATTTCAGTAAGATGGATCTTGAACAGACGGTCAAAGATCTGCAGGCACAAAACTCGCAGTTTCAACAGCTCCTTATGACCTTGGCAAAAGTTCAAGAGGATCTTAAAGCACTGTTAGGGAATAAAGAGAAAGAAAAAGGAAAAAAAAAGAAGAAAAGAGTTGGGGTAGCTACACTGGGAAGAAGATTTGAGAATGAAGCTAGGAGAGTTCTTGAATTCCCCTCCACATCTGATGAGGGGACCGGTAAGGGAAAAGGAGCTGCATTACCTTCTGAGTCCGAGGCTGAAGAAGAAGAGGTTGAGGAAGATGAAGATTATTCAGAGCAGCAATACCCGCCAGCGGACGACAAATACAAAAACCTGGAGGATAGACTGGCAGCTATGGAGCTGCAAAGGGTTCCCGGGCTAGATTTTGAAGAATTGGGATTGATTGTTGGGATTGTGATCCCTCCCAAGTTCAAGGTAACAACTTTCGCAAAATATGATGGTCTGTCTTTCCCAAAGATGCACCTGAGGTCATATGCCATAAAAATTCAACCTCATTCATCCGATAGAAATCTCTGGGTACACTTCTTCCAGGACAGTTTGTCCGGTACTCAGCTAGATTGGTATTACCAGCTTGAGAGGTCAGAAGTGCATAATTGGGAAGATTTGGCAGTTGCCTTCTATCGCCAGTATCAATACAACGCCGACTTGGCGCCAACCCATACTCAGCTAAAAAGTATGGGGAAGGCCTCAAATGAAGGATTCAAAGAATACGCCCAGAAATTGAGCAACTTGGCAGGAAGGGTGCAGCTACCTCTTTCAGATAGGGAACTAGTTGATATGTTCTTGGGGACCCTATTTGGCCCTTTCTTCAACCATTTGATCGGGAGCTCTTCCGCAGGGTTTACTGAATTGATTATGACTGGCGAAAGGGTGGAAGCTGGTATTAAGAATGGGAAGATTCAAAGGGATGCCTCTGCACCCACAACTGTTAAGAAACCGTTCCCGACCAAGAAGGAAGCAATTGTTATATACTCTCAAAGGATTGGGAAGAATTGAGCTCCGGCCGACTGTAGGGGCCGTGATGATTCAAAATTCGTCAAATGATCAGCCTCGTAACAATCAGTCCAGACCTAAACAGTAATGGGGAGAACAGCCACAACGGCAGTTCACCGGCATCAACATGACGTCTGCACAAGTTCTTCCCCATTTGTTGAAGCTGAATCTCACCAATATTAAGGAAGCTCCAAAGAATGTGAACACCACTTCCCCACATTATCATCCCAATGCTAAGTGTGCCTATCCTTCTGACAGCGCCGGGCATGACACCAACGATTGTTGGGCGCTTAAGAATAAAATTCAGGATCTGATAGATTCTAAAGAGGTTGAGTTCGACGCCCCAGAGAAGCCGAATGTAATCTCTGCTCCAATGCCAAAGCATGGTCGCAATGTCCATGTTGTTGAAGAAGATCTGTTTGTTTCTACTATTGATGATCGGATGACTCCATTACTGACAATCAAGTTGAATCTGTTGAAGGCTGGGATTTTCCTAGGTTGTAAAGAAGATTGCTACTTTTGTTCCTCCCTACCAATCGACTGTCCATTGCTGAAGATAGGCATCCAACGCCTAATGGACAACCAACAAATTCTTTTAGAAAAGACTCCTGTTACTCCAACTCCTATCAAAGATGTTTCAATAATCACCATTTCCGCCAATCTTTCCAAGATCCCCAAAAGGCCTGTTAAGATTACATCCGCTCCAAAGATTGTACCCTTGAAGATAACCATGCCCGGGCCCGTCCCATACATATCTGACAAATCAATACCGTGGAATTATGGTGGAGAAATCTACTACCACGGTGTTAAGCAAATTGAGATAACTGAAGAGAGCTCTGACGAAGAAACTATCGACATTGGAAACATTGCCGGTACGAGCAAAATTACCCGAAGTGGAAGAATTTTCTCTCCAGAGATTTCCCCTCCAAAGGCAATCTTTGGACCCTCAACTGTTCCCAAGGTCATACACCGGTAAAACTATCTGCAAAAACTCCAATGATTGAAGAAGTTGTTACTCCTGTGGTTGTCCCTCCTGCTGCTGCTGATAAAGGAAAAGGGATCCAAGAAGAGCTCGTCAGGACGAGGGCTCATCCGTTGGTCATCCCTGAAACCTCTAAGAAAAAAATGGAGGAGATTCTGAAAATAATTAAGAAGAGTGATTATGATGTGGTAGAGCAACTGGGGCAAACCCCCTCGAAGATCTCCATGTTAGCTTTGATGCTTTGTTCGGAGGCTCATGACAAAGCTTTGATAAGGTTTTTGAAGACAGCCCATGTGCCCCAGGAAACCTCATCCGATCAATTTCAGGATTGTGTAGCCAGCCTTACCGCCGACAACGACCTGGGTTTCTCTGATGCTGACCTGACTCCGAAGGGAAGAAAGCACAATGACGCATTGCATGTGTCTGTTGAATGCCGAGGAACCACTCTCGCCCATGTCTTGGTCGATACTGGTTCTTCTCTAAATGTGCTTCCTAAGAAAGCTCTCGACCGGTTGGATTGTGAAGGCTTGGAGCTGAAACCAAGTAATATCATTGTCAGGGCCTTTGACGGGTCTAAAAGAATGGTGCATAGGGAGGTCGACATTCCTATCAAGGTAGGCACTGAAGTGTTCCACTCAACATTCTATGTGATGGACATCCGCCCATCATACTCTTTCTTGCTAGGAAGGCCGTGGATTCATAATGCTGGGGCAGTCACTTCTTCTCTACATCAGATGCTGAAATACCCTGTCAAGGGAAAAATCATAACTGTACACAGTGAGGAGGAGTACATGATCAGTCATCTGAATTCCTTTCGGTATGTGGAAGTGGATGGCGAATTTATTGAAACACCCTTCCAACACTTTGAGGAAGTCTCTCCCGAGGTGGCAGTAGCAAAGGCAGTAGCTGAGGTACCCAAGCAGGTGGCCAGGATGGCATCTTTGAAAGACGCAAAGGCTGCAATGAAGGAGGGGAAGAGCTCAACATGCGGACAGTTGCCTGACTTTCCTCACAAGACAGACAAGTTTGGGTTGGGGTTTACCGTTGCGGGGCAAAAGGCGATGCATCACTCAAAAATTGAAAGGACACCCATCAAGATTTCTCCTCATGGAATCAATGCTTTAGAAGACGAAGACGAAGAGGGTAACTTTGAAGACTGGATCTTCCCAACCATTGAAGGGGGACTGCACAACTGGGAGGCGAAATACTTCGTTCCCATTACTTTCATCAATCAGTAATTTATCTTTCGAACATTTCTTGTTGGTCTGTAATAATTACTAAAACAATCTGCACACTATTTTTCACCTCATGCCTTGCCCCGGGCATGTAGGTCCATTTCTAAGGGTTTTGATTCTCTTCATAATCATATGCCATGTTTAATGAATCATTGGACGTTTTTTATTTATAAACTGTTGTGTTCATTTTATTTCCTTTTGCATTTTTGTTTGTTTAAGGATGGCTATCCCTTACACACACCCACACTCACCAATGTTGGTACCCATCCACTCCGGATTCCATGGGTGACTATTCTGTTGTATCCTTCAATAACTCTGAAGATTTGGTCAATCAGGTTGAGTACGAAGATGACGAAGATTGTGAAGTACCGGGAGAGCTAGCCAGACTTCTACAACAAGAAGAGAGGTCCATCTTACCTCATGAAGAGTTGTTGGAAACCGTCAACTTAGGAACAGAGGAAGACAGGAAAGAAGTATAAGTGGGTGCCAATCTGGAACCAAGTGTCAAGGAGCGCTTAATACAGTTGTTAAATGAGTACGTTGAAATCTTCGCCTGATCTTATGAAGACATGCCAGGGTTAGACACATACATCGTGGTTCACAGTCTCCCTACAAGAGAGGACTGTCCATCGATCAAGCAAAAAGTCCGCCGAATGAGGCCCGACATGTCTGAGAAGATTAAAGCTGAAGTAATGAAGCAATTCAACGTTGGCTTTCTGGCTGTTACATCATATCTGCAATGGGTTTCTAACATTGTGCCAGTACCTAAAAAAGACGGCAAGGTCAGAATGTGTATGGAATACCGGGATTTGAACAGGGCTAGCCCTAAAGATGATTTTCCGCTACCGCATATCGACATTTTGATTGACAACACGGCTCAGCATAAGGTGTTTTCCTTCATGGACGGATTCTCGGGCTAAAACCAGATCAAAATGGCCCCCTAGGACATGGAGAAAACAACCTTTGTTACGCAATGGGGTACCTTCTGCTACAAGGTGATGTCGTTCGGACTGAAGAATGCAGGGGCAACTTATCAACGCGCCATGGTAGCTTTGTTTCATGATATGATACATCATGAGATCGAAGTCTACGTAGACGACATGATAGATCGATCACAAACAGAGGAGGAACACCTTGAACATTTGCAAAAGCTGTTTTCTAGGTTGAAGGAATACAAACTCAGGATGAATCCAAGTAAGTGCACTTTTGGAGTTAGGTCTGGTAAGCTTCTAGGATTTATTGTCAGCAACAAGGGCATTGAGGTCGATCCAGCAAAAGTAAATGCTATACAAGAAATGCCTGCCCGCCGTACTGAAAAGGAGGTTAGAGGGTTCTTGGGACGCTTGAACTATATTGTCAGATTCATCTCTCACCTGACGTCTACCTGTGAGCCAATTTTCAAACTATTAAAGAAAGATCAGGTGATCGAATGGAACGATGATTGTCAATTTGCTTTTGATAAGATCAAGGAGTATTTGCTAGAACCTCCCATTCGGATGCCACCCGTCGAAGGAAGACCGTTGATCATGTATCTGACTATTTTGGATAATTCAATGGGGTGCGTGCTGGGCCAACATGACGAGTCTGGTCGAAAAGAGCATGCAATTTATTACCTTAGCAAAAAGTTTACCGACTGTGAGACTCGATACTCACTGCTCGAGAAAACTTGCTGCGCTTTGGTATGGGCTGCTCGCCGACTAAGGCAGTATATGTTGACTCATACCACTTTGTTGATTTCCAAAATGGATCCTATCAAGTATATCTTCGAGAAGCCTGCTTTATCTGGAAGAATCGCTAGATGGCAGATGATCCTGACTGAGTATGACATCTAGTATACTACTCAAAAAGCTATAAAAGGGAGTGTACTAGCTGACCATCTAGCTCATCAGGCTATCGAAGATTATCAATCCATGAGATTCGACTTCCCGGACGAGGACATCATGACATTGGACAACATTAAAGGTAACTGACTGTATGACGGACCTGAAAAGGGATCCCGATGGACCCTGTACTTTGATGGTGCTTCAAATGCACTTGGAAACGGTATCGGTGCGGTACTCATTTCTCTAGAAGGTTTCCATACACCTTTCACGGCCCGAATTTGTTTCAGCTGTACCAACAACATGGCCGAATATGAAGCTTGCATCTTTGCTCTCAAGGCTGCTATAGACCTGAGGATCAAATCTTTGGTCGTATTTGGGGACTCGGCTTTGGTTATCAGTCAAATCAAAGGAGAGTGGGACACCAAACATCCTAATCTTATCCCATACAAAGAACATGTCTTGACACTGTTGCCTCATTTCGAGCAAATCACTTTCGAGCATTTCTCGCGAGAAGAAAATCAGCTAGCAGATGCTCTGGCTACAATGTCTTCCATATTTAAACTCAACTGGGATAACGAGGCTCCCCAAATCACCATCGAGCGAATGGATGAACCTGCGCATTCTCATGAGATTAATACCGAAGAAGTAGTGGAACAACCTTGGTTTCACAAAATCAAAAGGTATCTCCAGACTAGAGAATATCTCGAAGGAGCTTTCGTCAATGACAAAAAGTTCTTAAGGAGATTTGCAGCCAAGTTCTTCCTAAGCAATGGCATCCTTTATAAGCGCAACCATGATTGTGTTTTACTCTGATGTGTAGACAAAGCTGAAGCAGAGTTAATCATGACTGAGATACACAACAGCACATTTGGCACCCACTTGAGTGGACATACGATGGCTAAGAAGATTCTAAGGGCAGGCTATTACTGGTCTACCATGGAAGCTGATTGCCATAAACATTCCCGTACTTGCCACAAATGTCAAGTCTACCCTGACAAGATTCATATTCCTCCTGTTCCTCTCAACGTTCTGACAGCTCCTTGGCCATTCGCAATGTGGGGCATTGACATGATTGGAGAGATCAAGCCCACAGCATCCAATGGACATTGCTTCATCCTGGTCGCCATTGATTATTTTACCAAGTGGGTCGAAGCAGCTTCCTTTGCCTCTGTTACAAAAAATGTGGTTGCCCGCTTCATCAAGCAGAACCTCATATGCCGGTATGGTGTCCCCGACAGGATCATCACAGACAACGGTACAAACCTGAACAATACTATGATCACCGCTCTATGCGAACAGTTCAAGATTTATCATCACAATTCATCTCCCTATGGGCCGAAGATGAACGGTGTTGTTGAAGCTGCAAACAAAAACATCAAGAAGATCATTCAGAAAATGACAGTTACCTACAAGGACTGGCATGAGATGTTACCGTTTGCTCTGCATGGATACCGTACCACGGCACGTACTTCAACATGGGCAACCCTATTTTCTTTGGTATATGGCATGGAAGCTGTCCTACCCATGGAAGTTCAGATTCCTTCTTTAAGGATTATGAAGGACGCTGGTTTGAGTGAAGACAATTGGATTCAGACCCGACTTGATCAACTCAATTTGATCGACGAGAAACGACTCACTACTGTTTGTCATGGTCAGACGTACCAAAAACGGATGATCAAGGCTTTCAACATGAAAGTAAGACGTCAAGTATATCAAGTCGGAGATCTTGTAATCAAGCGGATTATCTTGCCGCAAAGTGATCCTAGGGGAAAATGGACTCCTACCTATGAAGGACCATTTGTAATCAAGAGAATCTTTTCTGGTGGTGCAATGATTCTGACCACCATGGACGGCGACGATTTTCCACACCCTGCGAACGCAGACATAGTCAAAAGATACTACGCATAAAATCACCCGACAAGTCGAAAACCCGAAAGGGCGGCTTGGGCAAAAATGGGCATCCCGGTGAACCAAAAACCCGAAAGGGCGGTTCAGGCAAAAATTAGGGATAAAACAAATAAATTTGTACACCTGGCAAGTTGAAAACCCGAAAGAGCTGCTTGTGCAAAAAAGGGTTTCCCGGTGGATCGAAAACCCGAAAGGGCGATTCAGGCAAAAGTTAGGGAATTAAAGCGTATGACTATGTCTCGTCGGATCACTTTAAAGAACAATCTCTTCATCAACAAGCTTCTAACTTCTGATCAATCCAATCATCGGAGGACGAAGCATTGAAACGACAAGATGTTCAGAGTTGTGAAGGCTATAACAGAACGGAATCTCATGGAATTGTTACACATAGTCATCTTTCTTTTGTATAAAATTTTCAATTTTTTACGACACCATCCGCTTACTAGGATGTTTGTCTCCTTTGTACAAAGATACTCATAAAAAGTTAATACAAACACTTTTCCAAATACAGAAATTATGCTTTATCTTCCTTTTGCTTTTTACACTTATGTTTTATTTGAGAAACGTCCAATGTTTTGTTAGATAGGCATATGCATTTGAACATAATCATTCTCTTACAAATCAAGAAAGATGATTGCTGATAGGTTGAAGGTACAGATAGATATCTTGATGCCCTTTCAGAAGGAATCCCCAGCGGAATTAAAATTCCAAATTCCTCAACAATGTTAAAATCCAGAACTTAATTCCCCAAACAGAGTTAAACTTCAGGATCCTCAGTAGAACAAAAAGCTTTCTCAAAGCTATTTTCCCTAGATAAGAGATCCTTCCAAAACTTAATTCCCCTCAGAAGTAAGTTTCAAAATCCCCAGTGGAGCCAAACCTGTTAATCCCCAGCGAAGCTAAAACTTCCAACTGTCAATCCCCAGCGGAACCGAATTAGTAAACATTCTCCCCACAGAGATACTTCCTATCAGATTGAAGATTCTCAGTCTCACTCCTCCAGCATGAGCCTCCCAGATTCTGAACTCCCCGGTAGAGATCATCAGAATTCTCATTCCCCACATGTCACTAAAGATTTTCAATCCCCAGCAGTGGTCCTAAGATCCCTCAACAACTGAAGATATTGTTCCCCAAGCAGTCAGCAGTCAACAAGGATGTCTCAGCTTGAACAATCATAGATTCTTGCAATCCCATGCAGCAGTCAAGGATTCACTTTCCCCGAACAGCAGTCAAGATTCTATTATCTCTGGCTATCCAGGATTCATCTATCCTTAGCAAGACAGCTCATCAGCTTACATGCGCATTCATTACATTCATATCATAAACATTGATATAACATATATTGCATCATACATTTCATGCAACATAACTTTGTGTTTCAGCTAATATTTTACCCTTTTCAGGATAAGATTAATAAGCTTCAACTCCAACTTCTGAAAACAGTTTACGGATTCTCCAAACACGGATGTTAATCTATCGCTTGTTTAGACTCGACTTTTGTAAACAGTTTACGGACGCTTCCCAACATGGATGCTGATCTATTTCTTATTCAACTTCAAGACTTCTGAAAAAAGTTCACGGGTTCTCCAGATACGGATGTTAACCTATCACTTGTTCAGATTCAACACTTTTTAAAACAGTTTACGGATTCTCCAAACACGGATGTTAATCTATCGCTTGTTCAGACTCAACTTTTGAAAACAGTTTACGGATGCTTCCCAACATGGATGCTGATCTATTGCTTATTCAACTTCAAGACTTCTGAAAACAGGTCACGGGTTCTCCAGATACGGATGTTAACCTATCACTTGTTCAGATTCAACACTTCTGAAAACAGTTTACGGATTCTCCAAACATGAATGTTAATCTATCGCTTGTTCAGACTCGACTTTTGAAAACAGTTTACGGACGCTTCCCAACATGGATGCTGATCTATTACTTATTCAACTTCAAGACTTCTGAAAAAAGTTCACGGGTTCTCCAGATACAGATGTTAACCTATCACTTGTTCAGATTCAACACTTCTGAAAACAGTTTACGGATTCTCCAAACACGGATGTTAATCTATCGCTTGTTCAGACTGAACTTTTGAAAACAGTTTACAGACGCTTCCCAGCATGGATGCTGATCTATTGCTTATTCAATTTCAAGACTTCTGAAAACAGTTCACGGGTTCTCCAGATACGGATGTTAACCTATCACTTGTTCAGATTCAACACTTCTGAAAACAGTTTACGGATTCTCCAAACACGGATGTTAATCTATCGCTTGTTCAAACTCAACTTTTGAAAACAGTTTACGGACGCTTTCCAGCATGGGTTCTGATCTATTGCTTATTCAACTTCAACTTCTGAAAACAGTTTACGGATTCTCCAAACATGGATGTCAATCTATTGCTTGTTCAGACCCCCCAGTCCAGAGATGTTTCAAACATGGACACCTTTCTGATAATCATAACAGTTCAACATACATTCCAAATGGCATCTTTAAGCCCATCCCCTGACGAGATTCTGTCGCTCTCCAGATGGCATCTCTAAGCCCATCTCCAGCAAGATTCTGTCACATCTCCAAATGGCATCTTTAAGCCCATTCCCTCAAACTACACTTTGACGAGTGCAAATTTACGGGCACTCTAGTGTCCAATCTCCTTTTACCTTCGAGACGCGAAAGGCAAACTTTCCAATCTAACTCTTCAGGTTCAAGAAGATTGAACAGGGGCAACTGTTGTACCCCCAAATTTGCCCTCCCTTTTCATCAACATTTTCTCATCACAAGACTCTTGGAACTCAAGATCAAGTTAGGGTTTGCTCTGCTCAAGACCCCTCCTTGCACTATTGACCCAAATTAGGGTTTGAGTTTGCACAGGGATGTTTTGACCCAAGATGCCCAAAGTGGATTTCATGCTTCATGTTGGACTTACAAGTTTATCCATACCAAGTTTCAAGCCTTGATTCCAATCTTTGCCCGGTCAATTGGACAGTTGACCTAGAAATCAGCTGTATTGGGGAAAAAGTCAACTATGGCCAATTGACAGTCAAACCTCATGATTTTTGACCCACATCAACATTATGAACTCATATGAATCATTTGATCAAGTTTGGATCACAACTCCACAAGAAATTTGATCAGATCACCAAAAGGGCAAAATGGTCATTTTTAGGGTTTTGACTGCACAAAGGCAATTTTTGACTGTTTGACCTAACCAATGGAAACTCAAGCTCACATATGGACTCAAGGACTCAATGGCATTGTCTTGACCCATTCAACAAGTTCAAAAGATCTCAAGTGCATAGGATTGACAGATGAATTTTTCAATCAACTGATCAAAATTTGACTGTATACTGAAAAGTCAAACTTTGACTTTTTGGTCAAAATCAAGTGCTAAGATTAATTTTTCATCAAGACATGTCAAATTATGAAACTTGTTCATCAAGAAATCCAAAATTGCAAATTAGGGTTTAAAATGAGAAAATTTCATAACTTAGAATTTTTCTAAGTTATGAAATTTCCTTATTTTTTCCTAACTTTGTCCCATTTTTTCACCAAGATGCAATTGGATTCAAAGAAAACTTGAAACATGAAAGTTGTAGTCCATTGCAAAATCTACAACTTTGATTCACAAAGTTTTCTTAAAGGAAGCTTGTATCTCAAGTTATGATTTTTGGAACAAGGGTACAAAACATTTTTAACTTAGAGAAATTTTGCCCTATTCTAGGCAGGATTTTTGTCCAACTTCTTGGCCATTTTTCACATGATTCCACTTGGAGTTTCAATTTGCATTACAAATATGGATTTTAGTACACATTACAAGCTTTCCAAATTGTCCAATAACTTCTCAAACACTCTTGTGGTTAGAGAGAATCGAATTCACAAAGTTGGCAAAAA
Source organism: Vicia faba (assembly GCA_948472305.1). Lineage (NCBI taxonomy): Eukaryota > Viridiplantae > Streptophyta > Magnoliopsida > Fabales > Fabaceae > Vicia > Vicia faba. The sequence continues at coordinate 75,052 of CATIWC010002152.1, forward strand.
CTCACTTTTGTTCATGACCAATACATGTTCATGGCAACTTGCATTTTCAAATCAGCTTGTACAATGCTAGCTTGCAGGCCTCAAAACCAGTTTCACACACCTTAATTTAATTCCAAACCATGGTATTAAGGTATTATTTCATCCATTTTGACATTACATGCTAAACTAATCCTTAATTGGAAAAAGCAAAGTTTCCATTTTGATAAAGTATCACTTTATGTCAATACATGATCTTTGAAGTACAAGCCAGATCTTTGAGGTAAAGTTTGGTAGAAAAATCCCATTTATCAAGAGCAAATTGTGCAGCATAGATAGAGAGGGTACACAGGCCTGCATTGCAACTTGAACCTTCTTACTTCAAAAAACAAGCAAGTTTGCAAATCATAACAACCTCTCACTTCCTGCAAGCATAAGCAAAAACAAACTTTGTACACCTCTTCCATACACAAAAACAGACCTAAGGCACGACTCATCCACCCCTAAGACCTGCTTATACTCAAAATCCTTGTTTTGCTGCAAAACAGGGCAAGCTCTGCAACTTGACCTCCATAACCATATCCACTCGTGCGTTTTTGCTCAAGCCTGTCCAAACACATTACATACATCCACTGAAACTATTCCAAGCCCTGAACTCAAGTTGTAACACCCTTAATCACGTTTTCCATTTTTACTTTCAAGCTGTGCAGGTGGACTTCCATAGCACGATAAAGTTGGTTTCAAAGCAAGCTAGGCATTTGGGAAGCATCCTTGGACTTCAGGCAAGCTCAACCAAAGCTCAAACTCCATTGAAGATACCTACATTGCTCTGTTCGATTCAAGCTAAAGCAGGTAAAACCATGGACTTCTATCTCTCTATCTAGGAAGAGTTAGGCTTAGGTTTGTGAATGAAACATGCTTACTCATAGCCCTGAAGCCATACATATAATCACTTTTCATTTATATTAAGCGTGCTGTGAGAATTTTAACCATGAACATTGAAGAAAAATTAGGTCAGAAATTGGGGGTGAAGAAATTCTCCCTGGTTTCTTAGAGTTAGGTCAAGTTTTTTACATGTTTGGAATCGTGGTTTGATGCTCTACATTATTTGTGTTACGAGTTTTTGCTAAAAGTCAAGGAATCAAGAGATAGCAGGTGTAGAAGGAAGCGCGTATTTTCTTGTTCAAACATGTGCTGGAAGTTGAAGACAGAGTTGACTTGGGCTGGGCTTGAGTCAACTTGCTTTTCACACCCCTTTTTTTCATTTGCACCCCCCTGGCCCATTGTGTGAAATACTTATCATTTTTACATTTTTCTTTTTGATTCTGACTTAATATTTTTTGCTCAAATATAAAAATCAACAAAAATATTTTTTTTTCACATTTTTTGCATTTATTTGGCATTTATTTGTTTTATTTAACATATGTATGTAAATAATATAAAACCTCTTTTATTTAAAACCCTAAAAATAATACAAAAATATTTATTTTTTCAGTTATTATTTTTTGTTTACATTTTGAAAACATTTTCTAAAATATACATTTTTTGTAAATAATTAATATTTTATTTTTGTATATATTTAGTATATTTAATATAATATATAAATACTTGTATATTTTATTAGAATACTTAGGATAAAAATATAGAAATAATACATTTTTATTTTTATTTAATATTTGACATCAAAAATACTTTTTTACAATTTACTTCTTATTTTTTGTATATAATTAACAAATATTATATATAAATAATAAATAAATACTATTTATTCAAAAACTAGGGTTTTGCCCTAAATGACAAAAATATTCAATATTTTCACATACATAAAAAATCATTTTGTGCATAATACATTTTGCATATTTATTGTATTTATTTAAATATTGTACAATTAAATATTTGTATATTCGATATGGATGTAATAGCTTAGAATTTAATTTCTTGTCAAATATCCCCAAATTCAAACTTGTACCCCCATCCCCATAATCATTGTTGTAATAGCTTAGCATTTAAATTTCCGCATTTAAAAGCTTTCAAATTATGCCATGATAGACCTAGGGTTTGTATGCAAATAAAACCAACAAATAGCTTGACCTAATTCAAGATAAACATGTATGAAAACAAATACAATGCACACTTGCATCCCTAGGGTTACTCCACTTGTTGCCTTCAAAAATGGGCCATGGTGGCATGTTAAGTGTCTTTGGCAAAACAAAAACAAATAAAATGATCATAGTCCCTCGATGACGCTATCAAGTTGCCTAAAAATGATCAAGTCCCTTGAGAAAATTGCCAAAGATACTTGGCACTATTGCCTCCATGGTCTAAACGATGACCCGCGCCCGTCCCGTTAACATCCTAACACAAGGTTGTTCACCAAATACAATGGTGAAACAACACTGTTAAAAGGGTTAAAACATAAGAAAGATCTTTGAGAAATTTAGGGTAGATAGTTCTTGGTTACTTGACCAAACTTGCAAAACAATCCTTGCCATTTTTCAAAACACACATCACAACACAACTTCAAAACAAACTTTTAAAAACATTGAAACATCTTTTCAAAAAGACACACACCTTTGTAAAACATTCAAACAAGAATTGTTACAATGGTTTCCTAGACAAGGCATCTTTTTCAAAACATTTTCAAAACCACACACACAAAGCACCATTTCAAACAATTGAAAAGCAAAGGCAAGTGATCTAAGCAAGTAACTAAGAGCCCATGGGTAACCATGGATAGAAAGGGTGCTAATACCTTCCCTTTCTATAATCTAATCCCTGAACCCAAGAAAACATCTCAAAGGTTTTTCCTGTGCTTTTTAACCTTTCCTTAGGATAACATAAAAAGTCGGTGGCGACTCTTGCTCAACCGAAACATTTGCAAAAACAAACGCAAAACCTAAGTCAGTTCTCCCACCGTATCGCCAGAACTGGCGACTCTGCTGGGGCAATCCTTAAAAGTGGAGTAACCTTAGGGCCTAGATCACCCTTTTGCATGACTAATTGTTTGCTTTGATTGCTTTACATTTTGGTTCTCTTGTTTGGGCTTGAAATCCTACACCCGGATTTGGGAAACATTCATATATAGCAATACATTGTGTAAACTGTACGGGGTATACCAACACGGTCGAAGCAATAGCTATATTAGTGCGACATATTTGTGAGTACCGGTAACCCTTGAGTTCAATCAAGGAGAGTACGGGGCCGCTGAGTGATGTCACTATGCACTAATGACCTAGAACCTTACTTGACCATCTTGGCCTTTTATTAGGGGTAGTGAGATGACCGGCTTTGGTGCAGTCCGAAGTTGGTAGATACTCGATACTACACTCATTGAGGGTTGTTTTCTTAGGATATTTTGGTCGCAAGTTAAGTGGCTAAACCAAAACAATGAACATGGAAAACAATCCAATGATATTGAGCTCCTTAGAACCCGGTTACTATTAATAGGACAGGTTTTTTAAGCCAACTACACTCAAGAGGGTACTTACCTATGAAACCCCATGCAAGCCTGAAACTAGGGTTTTGTGTGACTTACTTGTACATATGTTTGTGCATACATCATGGACATCATAAAGCATCATATGCATCCACTAACCATTTCAAGGGTTTGGATCTTCATCTTTGTTCTTGTTTTGCAGGTCATGGAAATTCTTCGCAGGAAAACTATCCAAGTAAACCTTGTGAGAATCCCTCCTCAACTCAAGGAGTTTACATCCAGAATTCCAGAAAGTTCTCTCTTCAGTGAAAGACATGTTAGACTGCTCAGCCTAGTCAACACCAACATTGAAGAAGACATGGTGAAAGTGTTGTTCCAATTCTTTGACCCCCTTCACCACTGTTTCACATTCCCCGACTACCAATTGGTGCCTACTTTGGAGGAATTTTCTCAACTCCTGAGAATTCCTATTCTTAATCAGCTACCCTACAACAGTACGAAAAAAGAACAAAAGCCTGAGGATGTTGCTCAAGCACTACACTTGCAACCATCTGACATCAAGGGGCATTGGGAAACTAGAAGTGGTGTCAGAGGCTTCTTGGCAAAATTCTTGTTTGAGAAGGCGCAAGAGTCTTGGAATTATTTGGATCTACAAGCCTTTGAAGAGATTGTGGCACTCCTCATTTATGGGTTGGTCTTGTTCCCAAATCCTGACCAACTTATAGATGTAAATACTGTCAAGATTTTCCTATCCAAGAATCCCATACCTACATTTCTTGGGGACATCCTCCACTCATTTTACACACGAACAATGAGGAAGAGAGGTGTTCTCATGTGATGTACTCCTCTCCTTGCAAGGTGGTTTATTTCTCACCTTCCATAACCTGTTTTGAAGAATGAGCAGGGATCAAGGTGGTCACAACGATTGATGACCCTCACACATTCTGATGTACATTGGTGTTCTCGGTCCAGAGAAAATGTCATCATCATCGATCATTGTGGTGAGTTCCCTAATGTTCCATTACTTGGCATTAGGGGAGGCATTACCTACAACCCCTGTCTAGCTTTGAGACAATTTGGATATGCTCGGAGGGATGGCCCTCATGACATGCTGATTCCTGACCTAGTTTTTGACTTCGACAATGATGCGCAAGGACTTCGAAAAAGATTCATCAGAGCTTGGAGGATGCCTAACAAGGTAGGTAGCAAGACACTGGGGCACAAGAATTCCATCCCTCTTGAGCCTTACCTCAAGTGGGTACGAACCCAAGCCCAGATTCTTATGATGCCTTACCCTCACATTCTCCCTTTGATCAAAGAGCCTGTTAAGGAAGGAGAGGTTCCGTACACCATCCTACATCCTGACATGGCAACATCATGGGAGGAGATGCAGAAGAGTTGGATCCAACTCAAGGAAGAAAGGGATACTTTTGAAGCCAGCTTCTGCGCCAGTGAGAAGAAGGTTTTGGAGCTTACCCGCTGACTTCACGAGGAGGAGACCCTTACATCGCACCAAAGAGGATGCGAAACGTCTTTTTACCTTAATAAGTTTTTGTAATATTTGGCCCATGGGGAATTTATGTACTGACAAAATTTCTTCTTATTAATATGACGTGTGTTCTTTTTGTTTGCAACAATTTTGAATTTCTAAATCCTTGAATGCATTACATGAACATATCATTCATCATATGCATAAACAGGTCTTCACACCAGGTTTCCTTATCTTTCTGCTGTTTATTTCAGTAAGATGGATCTTGAACAGACGGTCAAAGATCTGCAGGCACAAAACTCGCAGTTTCAACAGCTCCTTATGACCTTGGCAAAGGGTCGGGAGGATCTTAAAGCACTGTTAGGGAATAAAGAGCAAGAAAAAGGAAAAAATAAGAAGAAAAGAGTTGGGGTAGCTACACTGGGAAGAAGATTTGAGAATGAAGCTAGGAGAGTTCTTGAATTCCCCTCCACATCTGATGAGGGGACCAGTAAGGGAAAAGGAGTTGCATTACCTTCTGAGTCCGAGGCTGAAGAAGAAGAGGTTGAGGAAGATGAAGATTATTCATAGCAGCAATACCCGCCAACGGACGACAAATACAAAAACCTGGAGGATAGACTGGCAGCTATGGAGCTGCAAAGGGTTCCCGGGCTAGATTTTGAAGAATTGGGATTGATTGCTGGGATTGTGATCCCTCCCAAGTTCAAGGTGCCAACTTTCGCAAAATATGATGGTCTGTCTTGCCCAAAGATGCACCTGAGGTAATATGTTAGAAAAATTCAACCTCATTCATCCGATAGAAATCTCTGGGTACACTTCTTCCAGGGCAGTTTGTCCCGTACTCAGCTAGATTGGTTTTATCAGCTTTAGAGGTCAGAAGTGCATAATTGGGAAGATTTGGCAGTTGCCTTCTATCGCCAGTATCAATACAATGCCGACTTGGCTCCAACCCGTACTCAGCTACAAAGTATGGGGATGTTCTCAAATGAAGGATTCAAAGAATACGCCCAGAAATGGCGCGACTTGGCCGGAAGGGTGCAGCCACCTCTTTCAGATAGGGAACTAGTTGATATGTTCTTAGGGACCCTATCTGGCCCTTTCTTCAACCATTTGATCGGGAGCTATTCCGCAGGGTATACTGAATTGATTCTGACTGGCGAAAGGGTGGAAGGTGGTATTAAGAATGGGAAGATTCAAAGGGATGCCTTTGCACCCACAACTGTTAAGAAACCATTCCCGACCAAGAAGGAAGCAGTTGTTATATACTCTCAGAAAGGATTGGGAAGAACTGAGCGCCGACCGACTGTAGGGGCCGTGATGATTCAAAATTCGTCAAATGATCAGCCTCGTAACAATCAGTCCAGACCTAAACAGCAATGGGAAGAACGGCCACAACGGCAGTTCACCCGCATCAACATGACACCTGCAAAAGTTCTTCCCCATTTGTTGAAGCTGAATCTCACCAATATTAAGGAAGCGCCAAAGAATGTGAACACCACTTCCCCAAATTATCATCCCAATGCTAAGTGTGCCTATCATTCTAACAGCGCCGGGCATGACACCAACGATTGCTGGGCGCTTAAGAATAAAATTCAAGATCTGATAGATGCTAAAGAGGTTGAGTTCGACGCTCCAGAGAAGCCGAATGTAATCTCCGCTCCAATGCCAAAGCATGGTCGCAATGTCCATGCTGTTGAAGAAGATCTGTTTGTTTCTACTGTTGATGATCTGATGACTCCATTACTGACAATCAAGTTGAATCTGTTGAAGGCTGGGATTTTCCCAGGTTGTAAAGAAGATTGCTACTTTTGTTCCTCCCTACCAATCGACTGTCCATTGCTGAAGATAGGCATCCAACGCCTAATGGACAACCAACAAATTCTTTTCTAAAAGACTCCTGTTACTCCAACTCCTATCAAAGATGTTTCAATAATCACCATTTCCGCCAATCTTTCCAAGGTCCCCAAAAGGCCTGTTAAGATTACATCCACTCCAAATATTGTACCCTTGAAGATAACCATGCCCGGGCCCGTCCCATACAAATCTGACAAATCAATACCGTGGAATTATGGTGGAGAAATCTACTACCACGGTGTTAAGCAAATTGAGATAACTGAAGAGAGCTCTGACGAAGAAACTGCCGACATTGGAAACATTGCCGGTACGAGCAAAATTACCCGAAGTGGAAGAATTTTCTCTCCAGAGATTGCCCCTCCAAAGGCAATCTTTGGACCCTCAGCTGTTCCCAAGGTTACCCCTGCACCGGTAAAACTATCTGCAAAAACTCCAATGATTGAAGAAGCTGTTACTCTTGTGGTTGTCCCTCCTGCTGTTGCTGATAAAGGAAAAGGGATCCAAGAAGAGCTCTTCAGGACGAGGGCTCAGCCGTTGGTCATCCCTAAAACCTCTAAGAAAGAAATGGAGGAGATTCTCAAAATAATTAAGAAGAGTGATTATGACGTGGAAGAGAAACTGGGGCAAACCCCCTCAAAGATCTCCATGTTAGCTTTGCTGCTTTATTCGGAGGCTCAGGCCAAAGCTTTGATAAGGTTTTTGAAGACAGCCCATGTGCCCCAGGAAACCTCAACCGATCAATTTCAGGATTGTGTAGCCAGCCTTACCGCCGACAACGGCCTGGGTTTCTCTGATGCTGACCTGACTCCGAAGGGAAGAAAGCACAATGACGCATTGCATGTGTTTGTTGAATGCCGAGGAACCACTCTCGCCCATGTCTTGGTCGAAACTGGTTCTTCTCTAAATGTGCTGCCTAAGAAAGCTCTCGACCGATTGGATTGTGAAGGCTTGGAGCTGAAACCAACTAATATCATTGTCAGGGCCTTTGACGGGTCTAAAAGAATGGTGCATGGGGAGGTCGACATTCCCATCAAGGTAGACACTGAAGTGTTCCACTCAACATTCTATGTGATGGATATCCGCCCATCATACTCTTGCTTGCTAGGAAGGCCGTGGATTCATAATGCTGGGGCAGTCACTTCTTCTCTACATCAGATGCTGAAATACCCTGTGTTGTACCCCAAAATTTGCCCTCGCAATTTTCTCAAGAAATGCAAATTAGGGTTTGAATTGGAATTTTTCATAACTTAGAATTTTTCTAAGTTATGGAAAACCTTAATTTTTTCCCAACTTTGCCCCACTTTTTCACCAAGATTCATTTGGATTCAAACAAAAGTCAAAACATGAAAGTTGTAGCTTGTTGCAAAATCTACAACTTTGATTCACAAAGTTTTCCCAAATGAGGCTTGCATCTCAAGTTATAATTTTTTGAATAAGAGCACTAAACCATTCATAACTTAGTGAAAAATTGACCTTTTTGACAAGGTTTTCTACCTAACTTCAAGGCCATTTTCCCTACACTTCCACTTGGAATTTCAATTTGCATTTCAAAGATGGATTGTAGTACACATTCCAAGCTTTCCAAAATGTCCAAGAACTTCTCAAACAACCTCATGGTTAGGGAGAATCGAATTTTGCAAAATGAGCAAAAGTCACTTTGATTCATGGCCATGCACATGTTCATACACTTTGCAATTTTTCAAATCAGCATGGGCAAGCTAGTTACAGGCCTCTAATCCTTTTCTTACTCAATAATTAAATGCCAATCCATTGTGTTTTAGCTTTGTTTTGTTCATATAGTCATTACACAAGGAATTAAGCCTTAATTGGAAAAAGTGGTTTATCCATTTTTGAAAAGAAGAACTTTATGTCAAGTTTGCAAATCAAATGGTACAATGCATATCTTTGGACACAAGATTCATGGACATAACACTCTGATCAAGACAAAAAGATGCAGGTTTTCAGGCTTAGGCAGGCAGAGATAGAGAGAAAGATATACAAGAAGAACAACACAGTTCAAGAGGAAGGGGGCATAAGAAAATATACAAGGCAGAACTTTCACCAAGACAAAAACAAGAAAGATACAAACTGCTAAGCTTGAAGCCTAACCACAACCTGCATAAGCCCTGCCTCCAAAACACCAAAGAAACATACAAAAGGCCAACCTCAAACCTGTTGAACTACTTCAAACATCAAACACCTTTCAAACATTGATCTTAAGCAAAAGCACAAGCCTTTCCCTTCCAATACCTTCAAGAACTCAGAAAACCAGATAACTGACAAAAACCAAAAAAAGACCAGTTTTTCAACACAACTTCCACTGGTGGAAGTATAGTACAAAAACTGTCAAAAACCAAAAAAGATCAGTTTTTCAATACAACTTCCACTGGTGGAAGTATAGTATAAAAACTGTCAAAAACCAAAAAAACCAGTTTTTCAATACAACTTCCACTGGTGGAAGTATAGTATAAAAACTGTCGAAAAAAAACCAACAAAACACATAACCTCAAACCTGCTGAACCATTACAAACACATAACAACATAACCTGCTGAAACACATCAAACCAGACCAAACTCACCCTACTGTCAAACAAAAGCCTGGCTTAAACTCAAAAACACCATTTCCAAACCCAAATACCCAGGCCTCAGAAGAAACTCTTTATCATAGGCATCCAACTCAAGGCAATAAGAGAAGAAGCGGTAAAAGCAACACAAGCAAGCACTTCAACAAAGCATTTCAAGCATACATGCAAAACCCCCTCAGAACTCTGAGTTCATCATAGGGTGGAAGAAGAAACGGCAAGCATACAGTGGTAAAGAAAAAGATAAAGAGTACCAGGAAGCTCAAAGGGTACATCATCACGTGTATCCTCCACCCACCGGCCATCCTCAGCGCCTCCGGTCCGCCTCATCTCCATCTCCCAAAAAGCCTAAGGTATAAACCCCTTCTCTTCCCTTTTTTTTGTCGCTCACAGAAATAATAATGACACAAAGCTAAGCATGCAAGACAAATTATTGAAAACCAAAAAAAACCAGTTTTTCAACACAACTTCCACTGGTGGAAGTATAGTGTAAAAAGTGTCAAAAACCAGAAAAACCAGTTTTTCAACACAACTTCCACTGGTGGAAGTATAGTGTAAAAAGTGTCAAAAACCAGAAAAACCAGTTTTTCAACACAACTTCCACTGGTGGAAGTATAGTGTAAAAAGTGTCAAAAACCAGAAAAACCAGTTTTTCAACACAACTTCCAGTGGTGGAAGTATAGTGTAAAAAGTGTCAAAAACCAGAAAAACCAGTTTTTCAACACAACTTCCACTGGTGGAAGTATAGTGTAAAAAGTGTCAAAAACCAGAAAAACCAGTTTTTCAACACAACTTCCACTGGTGGAAGTATAGTGTAAAAAGCGTCAAAAACCAGAAAAACCAGTTTTTCAACACAACTTCCACTGGTGGAAGTATAGTGTAAAAAGTGTCAAAAACCAGAAAAACCAGTTTTTCAACACAACTTCCACTGGTGGAAGTATAGTGTAAAAAGTGTCAAAAACCAGAAAAACCAGTTTTTCAACACAACTTCCATTGGTGGAAGTATAGTGTAAAAAGTGTCAAAAACCAGAAAAAACCAGTTTTTCAACACAACTTCCACTGGTGGAAGTATAGTGTAAAAAGTGTCAAAAAAACCAGAAAACCAGTTTTTTCAATACCAACTTCCATCTCACATTTACACAATACAAATACATTCACATTGCCCTATACACACTTGTTTATCTTATACATTGATATTCGTCATTTACATTTGATTGCAAATTCGATTTGGTTGTAACTTATTGGATACTATAAGTCTCATCCCCATTTGTGAATATTGTACCCCCACTCCCGGATACTATTTTGTAATAGCGTAGATTTTACATTTTCGCAATTTACCGCTTTCAATTATACCATGGTTAGACCTAGGGTTTGCATGTACATAAAATCAAACGCTAGATAACCTAATACAAGACAAATACATGTAATCAATTCACAATCACACTTGCACCCTCTAAGGTAATCCCACATGTTGCCTTCCAAAATGGGCCATGCTTGCACGTCGAGTTTCTTTGGCAAAACAAAATCAAATGATCATAAGTCTCAAAGTGTTGCCTAAACGGAATGATCATAGTCCCTTCAAAGCAAATTGCCAAAGACACTTGGCATCATTGCATTCATGGTTCATACGATGACCCGCGCCCGTCCCGAATAAACTTCCTAAACGCAAGATTGTCCATCAAATTCAATGGTGGAACAAAATTGTTAAAAAGGGGTTAAAACATAACAAAAAACCTTTGAGTACAATAGGGTAGACAAAACTCTTAGTTACTTGAGATCAACTTGCAAAAACACTTGCCTTCTTTTCAAAAAAAAGCCACAATCCACAACACTTTCAAACAAACTCTCAAAAAACATTTGAAACATCTTTTCGAAAAGATCCACACTTTTGTAAAACACTCAAACACGAGTCAAATACATTGGTCGCCTAAGACAAGGCATCTCTTCAAAAACATTTTTCAAAACACACACACACACACACCATTTTCAAGCAATCAAAAATCAAGGCAAGTGATCTAAAAAACCAAGTAACTAAGAGCCCATGGATAACCATGGATGAAAAGGGTGCTAATACCTTCCCTTTTCATAATCTACCCCCCGAACCCACGAAATATCTCAAAAGGTTTTTGCTGTGCTTTTTTAACCTTTCCTTTAGGATAAAATAAAAAGTCGGTGGCGACTCTTGCTCAACCGCACAAGTGCGAATACGAACGCAAAACACTAAGTCAGTTCTCCCACCGTATCACAGAACTGGCGACTCTGCTGGGGAAATACTTAAAAGTGGGGTTACCTTAGGGTTTAGATCACCTTTGTTTTCAATTGATTGCTTTGTTTGCTTTTACATTTGTGGGCTTTGTATCAGAGTTTTATAGATCCTAACCCGGATCTGGGGATACCTTCTTAGAAAGTAGCAACAAGGCTGTGAGGGAACTGTGCGGGTTATACCGACATGGTTGAAACAGTCTGCTACGTTGATGTGGCACTTTGGTGTGTACCGGTAACCCTTGAGTTCAGTCAAGGAGAGTACGGGGCCGCCGCGTGGTGTCGTGAAGCATCAACTGACCTTAGGAACCTTAATTGAACCATCTTGGCCTTTTTAGGGTAGTGAGATAACTGACTTTGGTGCAGTCCGAGGTTGGTTGATACTCGATACTACACTCAATTGAGGGTTGCTTTCCTGGAATATTTCGATCGCCAGTTCAGTGGCTAAATCGAAACAATGAACAATGAAAGCAATTCAGTGATATTGGGACCCTTAGAACCCGGTTACTTTTGATAGGACAGGTTCTAACCAACAAACTGAAAGAGGGTAGTACCTGAACCTCATGCAAGCCTAAACCTAAGGACTTGTTTGCTTTGTGTGAATATGTTTGTCTGTATATACACTCACTTGCTTTTTGCATACATGTACATAACATCATGACATCATACCATAGCATTTTCAATAACCATTTCAAGGATCTCGAGGGTTCTGTTGATGCAGGGTTACGTTGAACCAGACGTCTATCAAGGGGCAAGAGGGTTCTCCTCTAACCAATGCCAACCAAAGTTCAAGTACAACAACTTGAATCAGTGGCTATGACCCACTCGACATGGTGAGCTTGATTCCCGTGGAAAGGCATCCACCGATACAAAGTTATCCAGTCAAAGATCAAGTGCAACAACTTGAATCAGTGGCTATGACCCACTCGACATGGTGAGCTTGATTCTCGTGGAAAGACATCCACCGGTGCAAAGTTCTCCAATCAAAGATCGAAGTTCAACCTCTAACATTCTCTTGTGTTTACCCCAAGAGATCCTTGAAAACATTGCATATATATATCACACATGTCATTGCATAACAGGTTTCTCCCATACAGGTCTCCTTATTCTTCCTACTGTTTATTTCAGTAAGATGGATATGGAACAAACAGTGAAGGATCTCCAGGCTCAAAATGCTCAATTCCAACAAATGTTGCTGGCTATGGGTAAAGGGCAAGAAGATCTGAAAGCTCTCCTTCTCAAAGACAAGGGGGTCAGTCTTGAAGAAGACCACAGTTTAGGGATTGATGAAGCTGGTTACTTTGAAGAACAATATCCTTCCGCTTATGACAAGTACAAACAGTTGGAGGATCGCCTCGATGCTATGGAGGTTCAACAAATACCTGGCTTGGATCTAGGAGACTTAGGTTTGGTTCCTGGATTGGTCATTCCGCCAAAGTTCAAAGTCCCTACCTTTGCTCTGTACGATGGAGTCTCTTGCCCTCAGATGCATCTAAGATCTTATGTCCGCAAGATTCAACCATACACAGCTGATCCAAAGCTTTGGATCCATTTCTTCCAAGAAAGCCTGGTAGGGACTCAACTCGAGTGGTTCTATCAATTGGAGAGTTCTCGCATCCGTACCTGGGGGGACTTGGCTACTTCTTTTTACAAACAATATCAGTATAATGCTGATCTTGCACCAACTCGTGTGCAATTGTAGAACATGACCATGGGTTCTAACGAGAGCTTCAAAGGGTATGCTCAGAGGTGGAGAGATCTGGTCGGCAGGGTGCAACCTCCTTTAACTGAAAGAGAGCTGATTGACATCTTCATGGGGACGTTGAAGGGGCCTTTCTTTAATCACTTAATTGGAAGCTCCTCAGCCGGGTTCACCGAGCTAATACTGACTGGCGAAAGGGTCGAAGCTGGCATCAAAAGTGGTAAAATCCAAGGAGCTACAACCTCCAATATTCAGATATTTCCCTACAACGGAAATCAAGAGTCCAGTGCAATGACTAGTCAAAAGGGTCGTCATGATCAACACGCAGGGGCAATCCTAATCTCTGATCCCGCTACTGTGCAACAAAAACGGGGCAAGAGACGTAGGGTGAGATATCAAGAAAGGTAGTATACTGACATCAACATGCCTTTGTCGCAAGCATTTCAACAATTGCTGAAGTTGAAGTTAATTACGCCAAAGGACTCTCCTCAAAATCCTGATACTTCCTCTTCTAGGTTTGACTCAAGTGTGAGATGCGCCTACCATTCTGACAGTCCTGGGCACGACACTGACAGTTGTTGGACTTTGAAGAACCAGATTCAGGACTTGATTGATGCCGGGGAGATCATGTTTTGACCCTCCAAGTGTGATCACTGCTGATATGCCAAATCATTGAGATTGTTTTTGTTTCATTTGAATTTGCGAGATGTAATATCTTTGTCATTCGAACAATTATCTCTTAATCTCAAACGTTGTTTCATTAATGCATTGCATATGTTTGTCTTGAATTCATACATTCGTTTTCACTACTCTTATGCTTTCTTTATGATATTTGACTCTCGATAAAAAGCTGCAAGCCTTTAGAGGGAGGATGACGAAACAATACCATAATCTCATACAGTATGCTTTTGAACAGACCTTGCTGATGATGTACAGGCATTTCTTTCAATTCCCAAACACTGGAGTTATAAGGAAGATAATCCCTAGTCAACCCCTTCGAGCCAAAGAAGTAGGAGTTTTCTGTTCTAAACGATCAAAACCTTTGATATAAACCCGGGGCAGGGTAGTATCTCAGTTAATTCAAGAGAAACGCGCATTGAAGTCGCGAACTCTCAGTTCGTAACACAACGAACGACGTCAAAAAAGAAAGCATTCCTTTGGAATCAAAAGACAAGGGTGGTTCCCTATCACATAGACAGTCAATCTCTCAAAAGAGAAAAGCCCGCCAAGCCAAAACCGGAGGCTTAAGAAAGCTGGGGCATCCCGCTGACAGTAATCCCGGAAAACGGTAACAGTCAGGCAAAAGTTAGGGATAACAAATCAAAATCAAAATAGTGAGGTCATTACAAATCCTCAACAACATGAAAAATGTTGAAAAAGAAAAAAGAGATGATGACTGTCTCCCTGAATTCAAACTGGTGAACCATCGCCCAAAAGTCGTTCCAAACTCAAAACAGAGTGTGACGCACAATTAACTGAGCTTAGGTATGAAGAATATCACGAAGAGCGGGTGGGTACAAATATACTTTGAGCCTTTATCCTTTGTTTCTTAAACCGTGAACCAAGCCACGTTACAACCCTTCAAAAGTCCTAATTGAAGCATGGGTTAGTTCGAAAGCATACTGTTACAAAAGGTATCCTGACTCCTGTAGGGCTTTGCTCTAAATCTTGTGTTAACTTGTCTTATGAAAAGTTTTCTGCTAAAAAACGCATTTTTCAAAACTTCGAGACAAACATAAACTTTGCATTACTTGAATATCACTGTTCGCATTTGACTATTTGTTTGACAGCGAAGAAATTAATACAGCGAATGTTCGGAGGAACGAAAACTCTCTCAGTGAACAAAAATCATTTCAAAAGGATGACACTTCCAACGACAAATCTCCTATCAACAAGGGGCATGACATGGCACTATCCAGTTAACCTGGGGCAGTCCAGTCAAGGTTTCAACAGATCTTTCAAAATTCAGTTAACCTGGGGCAGTCCAGTCAATATTTCAACAAAATCTCTCAATTGCAGAGTAACCTGGGGCAGGTCTCCGTCACCATCACTTGGGGCATTCGAATGTCAATCTCAAGGGTTACGAACAGACCAAGTTTCCCAGCAACATCACATGCATTTGATACTGGGGGCAGTGATGACACCTCTCTAGCAGACCTACAATCATGGGTTTATTTCCCCAACATTTGCCAAGGATTTATGCTCCAGCACAAATTACCTTTCAACAGCATTCTTAGCATGTGCAATCATCAAGGTTCCTTCATCTTGAAGTAGTAATCATCCAGGTTCCTTCATCTTGAAGTAGTAATCATCCAGGTTCCTTCATCTTGAAGTAGTAATCATCCAGGTTCCTTCATCTTGAAGTAGTAATCATCAAGGTTCCTTCATCTTGAAGTAGTAATCATCCAGGTTCCTTCATCTTGAAGTAGTAATCATCCAGGTTCCTTCATCTTGAAGTAGTAATCATCCAGGTTCCTTCATCTTGAAGTAGTAATCATCCAGGTTCCTTCATCTTGAAGTAGTAATCATCCAGGTTCCTTCATCTTGAAGTAGTAATCATCCAGGTTCCTTCATCTTGAAGTAGTAATCATCCAGGTTCCTTCATCTTGAAGTAGTAATCATCCAGGTTCCTTCATCTTGAAGTAGTAATCATCCAGGTTCCTTCATCTTGAAGTAGTAATCGTCCAGGTTCCTTCATCTTGAAGTAGTAATCATCCAGGTTCCTTCATCTTGAAGTAGTAATCATCAAAATTTTCTTCATCACCTGCTGAAAATTGCAACCACCAACAGAATACCGGGCAATTAAAACTCCCAATTTCTGACCCTCAACAAAATCAAGATCTATGATATAGTTCAAGATGTGACCCAAGACATGGAGACATTCTATAACTTATCCAAACCTGCTTCCAGAAATAGTTCAGATGTGACCCAAGATTTGGCGACATTCTGCAACTCATTCAGAATTTCACTCAAGTCATAGTTCAGATGTGACCCTGATTTGGCGACATTCAGTAACTTATTTCAGACCAACACCTACAACAATCAGAGGACTCTCACAATCCCCAGCCAGAGAACCTTCCAGAAGCTAACTCCACTCAGAGTCAAGTTTCATTATCACCAACGAAGCTAAAACTACACATTATCAATCCCCAGCGGAGCCAGACCATTGAACCTTCTCCCCACAGAGTTTTGGGAGGGCAAATCTTGAGTTCCCCAGTGAAGTCGCCAGAGTTACTTCCCACCGGACTGGAAATTCTCAATCTTACCTCCCCAGCATGAGCCTATTAGATTGGAACTCCCCAGTATAGGTCATCAGGAATTCTCTTCCCCAGCAGCATTCAAGGATTTATTTTCCCCGGCAGCAGTCAAGATTCTTTTGTCTTCAGCCATCTCGGATTCATGCGCATTCATCACATTCATGTCATAAACATTAATGTCACATACATTGCATCATGCATCATAACATTGCATACAACTAACCCTTTACCTTTTCAGGTAAGAGCAGTCGACAGACGCAGATCATCTCCCGAGATTCATCCAGAAATAGTTCAGATGTGACCCAGACACGGCAACATTCTGATACTTATTCCAGATCCATTCAGACGCATTATCAAGAAACCCTACACCGGTTCCTCTTCAACTTCAAGACTTCTGAAAACAGTTTACGGATTCTTCCCTACAACGGATGTCAATCTATCGACTGGTTCAGACTCTTCTCAACTTTTGAAAACAGTTTACGGACGCTTCCCAACAACGGACGTTGCTCTATTGCTTATTCAATCCCAACTCCTGAAAATAGTTTACGGATTCTCCAGACATGAACGTCAATCTGTTGCTTATTCGGACCCCTAATTCAGAGATGTTCCAAAACATGGATACCCTTCCGATATTTGCCCACTCACTTTTGACATACAGTTCAACATGTCCAGATGGCATCTATAAGCCCATCCTCCTACCAGCAGTCACCAGATGGCATCTCTAAGCCCATCCCCCGACAAGACTCTATCACATCAGGTGGCATCTTTAAGCCCATCACCAAATGGCATCTGTAAGCCCATTCACCTCTACCATCACATCGACGAGTGCAAATTTTCTGGGCACTTTAGTGTCCAATCTTCTTTTACCTTCAAGTCGCGAAAGGCAAACTTGCCAATCTAACTCTTCAGGTCCAAGAAGATTGAACAGGGGCAACTGTTGTACCCCAAAATTTGCCCTCGCAATTTTCTCAAGAAATGCAAATTAGGGTTTGAATTGGAATTTTTCATAACTTAGAATTTTTCTAAGTTATGGAAAACCTTAATTTTTTCCCAACTTTGCCCCACTTTTTCACCAAGATTCATTTGGATTCAAACAAAAGTCAAAACATGAAAGTTGTAGCTTGTTGCAAAATATACAACTTTGATTCACAAAGTTTTCCCAAATGAGGCTTGCATCTCAAGTTATAATTTTTTGAATAAGAGCACTAAACCATTCATAACTTAGTGAAAAATTGACCTTTTTGACAAGGTTTTCTACCTAACTTCAAGGCCATTTTCCCTACACTTCCACTTGGAATTTCAATTTGCATTTCAAAGATGGATTGTAGTACACATTCCAAGCTTTCCAAAATGTCCAAGAACTTCTCAAAACAACCTCATGGTTAGGGAGAATCGAATTTTGCAAAATGAGCAAAAGTCACTTTGATTCATGGCCATGCACATGTTCATACACTTTGCAATTTTTCAAATCAGCATGGGCAAGCTAGTTACAGGCCTCTAATCCTTTTCTTACTAAATAATTAAATGCCAATCCATTGTGTTTTAGCTTTGTTTTGTTCATATAGTCATTACACAAGGAATTAAGCCTTAATTGGAAAAAGTGGTTTATCCATTTTTGAAAAGAAGAACTTTATGTCAAGTTTGCAAATCAAATGGTACAATGCATATCTTTGGACACAAGATTCATGGACATAACACTCTGATCAAGACAAAAAGATGTAGGTTTTCAGGCTTAGGCAGGCAGAGATAGAGAGAAAGATATACAAGAAGAACAACACAGTTCAAGAGGAAGGGGGCATAAGAAAATATACAAGGCATAACTTTCACCAAGACAAAAACAAGAAAGATACAAACTGCTAAGCTTGAAGCCTAACCACAACCTGCATAAGCCCTGCCTCCAAAACACCAAAGAAACATACAAAAGGCCAACCTCAAACCTGTTGAACTACTACAAACATCAAACACCTTTCAAACATTGATCTTAAGCAAAAGCACAAGCCTTTCCCTTCCAATACCTTCAAGAACTCAGAAAACCAGATAACTGTCAAAAACCAAAAAAAGACCAGTTTTTCAACACAACTTCCACTGGTGGAAGTATAGTATAAAAACTGTCAAAAACCAAAAAAGACCAGTTTTTCAATACAACTTCCACTGGTGGAAGTATAGTATAAAAACTGTCAAAAACCAAAAAAACCAGTTTTTCAATACAACTTCCACTGGTGGAAGTATAGTATAAAAACTATCCAAAAAAAACCAACAAAACACATAACCTCAAACCTGCTGAACCATTACAAACACATAACAACATAACCTGCTGAAACACATCAAACCAGACCAAACTCACCCTACTGTCAAACAAAAGCCTGGCTTAAACTCAAAAACACCATTTCCAAACCCAAATACCCAGGCCTCAGAAGAAACTCTTCATCATAGGCATCCAACTCAAGGAAATAAGAGAAGAAGCGGTAAAAGCAACACAAGCAAGCACTTCAACAAAGCATTTCAAGCATACAGGCAAAACCCCCTCAGAACTCTGAGTTCATCATAGGGTGGAAGAAGAAACGGCAAGCATACAGTGGTAAAGAAAAAGATAAAGAGTACCAGGAAGCTCAAAGGGTACATCATCACGTGTATCCTCCACCCACCGGCCATCCTCAGCGCCTCCGGTCCGCCTCATCTCCATCTCCCAAAAAGCCTAAGGTATAAACCCCTTCTCTTCCCTTTTTTTGTCGCTCACAGAAATAATAATGACACAAAGCTAAGCATGCAAGACAAATTATTGAAAACAAAAAAAAACCAGTTTTTCAACACAACTTCCACTGGTGGAAGTATAGTGTAAAAAGTGTCAAAAACCAGAAAAACCAGTTTTTCAACACAACTTCCACTGGTGGAAGTATAGTGTAAAAAGTGTCAAAAACCAGAAAAACCAGTTTTTCAACACAACTTCCACTGGTGGAAGTATAGTGTAAAAAGTGTCAAAAACCAGAAAAACCAGTTTTTCAACACAACTTCCACTGGTGGAAGTATAGTGTAAAAAGTGTCAAAAACCAGAAAAACCAGTTTTTCAACACAACTTCCACTGGTGGAAGTATAGTGTAAAAAGTGTCAAAAACCAGAAAAACCAGTTTTTCAACACAACTTCCACTGGTGGAAGTATAGTGTAAAAAGTGTCAAAAACCAGAAAAACCAGTTTTTCAACACAACTTCCACTGGTGGAAGTATAGTGTAAAAAGTGTCAAAAACTAGAAAAACCAGTTTTTCAACACAACTTCCATTGGTGGAAGTATAGTGTAAAAAGTGTCAAAAACCAGAAAAAACCAGTTTTTCAACACAACTTCCACTGGTGGAAGTATAGTGTAAAAAGTGTCAAAAAAACCAGAAAACCAGTTTTTTCAATACCAACTTCCATCTCACATTTACATAATACAAATACATTCACATTGCCCTATACACACTTGTTTATCTTATACATTGATATTCGTCATTTACATTTGATTGCAAATTCGATTTGGTTGTAACTTATTGGATACTATAAGTCTCATCCCCATTTGTGAATATTGTACCCCCACTCCCGGATACTATTTTGTAATAGCGTAGATTTTACATTTTTGCAATTTACCGCTTTCAATTATACCATGGTTAGACCTAGGGTTTGCATGTACATAAAATCAAACGCTAGATAACCTAATACAAGACAAATACATGTAATCAATACACAATCACACTTACACCCTCTAAGGTAATCCCACATGTTGCCTTCCAAAATGGGCCATGCTTGCACGTCGAGTTTATTTGGCAAAACAAAATCAAATGATCATAAGTCTCAAAGTGTTGCCTAAACGGAATGATCATAGTCCCTTCAAAGCAAATTGCCAAAGACACTTGGCATCATTGCATTCATGGTTCATACGATGACCCGCGCCCGTCCCGAATAAACTTCCTAAACGCAAGATTGTCCATCAAATTCAATGGTGGAACAAAATTGTTAAAAAGGGGTTAAAACATAACAAAAAACCTTTGAGTACAATAGGGTAGACAAAACTCTTAGTTACTTGAAGTCAACTTGCAAAAACACTTGCCTTCTTTTCAAAAAAAAACCACAATCCACAACACTTTCAAACAAACTCTCAAAAAACATTTGAAACATCTTTTCGAAAAGATCCACACTTTTGTAAAACACTCAAACACGAGTCAAATACATTGGTCGCCTAAGACAAGGCATCTCTTCAAAAACATTTTTCAAAACACACACACACACACACCATTTTCAAGCAATCAAAAATCAAGGCAAGTGATCTAAAAAACCAAGTAACTAAGAGCCCATGGATAACCATGGATGAAAAGGGTGCTAATACCTTCCCTTTTCATAATCTACCCCCCGAACCCACGAAATATCTCAAAAGGTTTTTGCTGTGCTTTTTTAACCTTTCCTTTAGGATAAAATAAAAAGTCGGTGGCGACTCTTGCTCAACCGCACAAGTGCGAATACGAACGCAAAACACTAAGTCAGTTCTCCCACCGTATCACACCCTGTCAAGGGAAAAATCATAACTGTACACGGTGAGGAGGAGTACATGATCAGTCATCTGAATTCCTTTCGGTATGTGGAAGTGGATGGAGAATTCATTGAAACACCCTTCCAACACTTTGAGGAAGTCTCTCCCGAGGTGGCAGTAGCAAAGGCAGTAGCTGAGGTACCCAAGCAGGTGGCCAGCATGGCATCTCTGAAAGACGCAAAGGCTGCAATGAAGGAGGGGAAGAGTTCAACATGGGGACAGTTGCCTGAATTTCCTCACAAGACAGACAAGTTTAGGTTAGGGTTTACCGCTGCGGGGCAAAAGGCGATGCGTTGCTCAAAAATTGAAAGGACACCCATCAAGATTTCTCCTCATGGAATCAATGCTTTAGAAGACGAAGACGAAGAGGGTAACTTTGAAGACTAGATCTTCCCAACCATTGAAGGGGGACTGCACAACTGGGAGGCGAAAGACTTTGTTCCCATTACTTTCATCAATTAGTAATTTATCTTTCGAACATTTCATGTTGGTCTCTAATAATTACTAAAACAATCTGCACACTATTTTTCACCTCATGCCTTGCCCCGAGCATGTAGGTCCATTTCTAAGGGTTTTGATTCTCTTCATAATCATATGCCATGTTTAATGAATCATTGGACGTTTTTCATTTATAAACTGCTGTGTTCATTTTCTTTCCTTTTGCATTTTTGTTTGTTTAAGGATGGCTATCCCTGACACACACCCACACTCACCAATGCAGGTACCCATCCACTCCGGATTCCATGGGTGACTATTCTGTTGTATCCTTCAATAACTCTGAAGATTTGGTCAATCAGGCTGAGTACGAAGATGACGAAGATTGTGAAGTACCGGGAGAGCTAGCCAGACTTCTACAACAAGAAGAGAGGGCCATCTTACCTCATGAAGAGTTGTTGGAAACCGTCAACTTAGGAACAGAGGAAGACAGGAAAGAAGTACAAGTGGGTGCCAATCTGGAACCAAGTGTCAAGGAGCGCTTAATACAGCTGTTAAATAAGTACGTTGAAATCTTCGCCTGGTCTTATGAAGACATGCCAGGGTTAGACACAGACATCGTGGTTCATCGTCTCGCTACAAGAGAGGACTGTCCACCGATCAAGCAAAACGTCCGCTGAATGAGGCCTGACATGTCTGAGAAGATTAAAGCTGAAGTAATGAAGCAATTCAACACTGGCTTTCTGGCTGTTACATCATATCCGCAATGGGTTGCTAACATTGTGCCAGTACCTAAAAAAGACGGCAAGGTCAGAATGTGTGTGGAATACCGGGATTTGAACAGGGCTAGCCCTAATAATGATTTTCCGCTACCGCATATCGACATTTTGATTGACAACACGGCTCAGCATAAGGTGTTTTCCTTCATGGACGGATTCTCGGGCTATAACCAGATCAAAATGGCCCCCGAGGACATGGAGAAAACAACCTTTGTTACGCAATGGGGTACCTTCTGCTATAAGGTGATGTCGTTCGGACTGAAGAATGCAGGGGAAAATTATCAACGCGCCATGGTAGCTTTGTTTCATGATATGATACATCATGAGATCGAAGTTTACGTAGATGACATGTGTGATCGATGGATCTGGAACTGACTGTTTAACGCTGGTTCGCGAAATGTCGCGGTAAGCAAGAGTCGCCACCGTCTTTTATTTTCTCCAAAGGGAAAGGACAAAAGCACAGAAAAATTCCTTATAGAGATTGCTCTCGGTTCGGGAGGTAGGTTATAGAAAGGGAAGGGGTTAGCACCCTTTCTATCCATGGTTATCCATGGGCTCTTAGATACTTGCTCACTTGTGTTTTCAAAAATGGTTTGTTTGCTTTTCAACTGTGGGTTTTAAAAAGTTTCTTTGAAAATTCCATTTCGACTCTTGTATCGGTCCTCAAGAGTGTTTGAAAAATGCTTTCGAAAGCTTTTTGAAAAGGTGTCGGTGTGAAAAGTATTTTTGATTTGTTTTGAAATTAGAGCAAGTATCTAGAGTCGTCTACCTACCCTAAGGAATTCGTCTGTGTAAATGTCCTTTAAAGTAGTGCCATCCCACCATTGAGAGGTAGGTAGCACCACCGTTGGAGGTATTCGGGTCAATTCGAGGTTCGGGACATGGTGATCACCGGAGCAATAGGAAGACACCTTAGAAGATACCCTCATGCCAGGTTCCCGGATCATGAGGACTTACTAAGACATCCTCTACTCGACGATCACCTTTCGAAGCAAGGCAACAGTGAGGCGTACCCTAGGGGTGGTGTGTGATTTATGTGTCATGTTAATTTATTTTATCTTGTCATGTTATTGGTGATCTACACGTTTGTTTTTATTTAAGGCCATTCATTCTTGCATGCATTTATTTAACAGTTAAAAAAGTGCGAGAAAGGTAAAGTTCTAAACTATTACAAAAGGCGCGGGTCCACATCGCCAAAATTTCCAGAACCCGATTTGATAGAAAATAAAGAACGTAATAAAGTAAAGTGCGAAAGATTAAATTTACACGGCTTTGGGAGAGGTACATAAATAATTAAAATAAAAAGAAATAAATACGCGAATTGAATTAAAATTAGAAACGAGGGCGTTGGACCCTTTTTAATGAAATTAAATTAAATTATTAAATTAATTAAAATGAAAGGAAATTATTTTTGGTATTTTTGTATTTATGATTTTTTGAATGAGAATTAAATGAAATTAAAATGTTAACCCTAATTCTAATTGTTTTTTTAGTTTATTAAGAAAATATGTTAAAATTTAAACCTAAAATTAAATTAGTTATTTACATGCAATTTTGATTTATAAAAATAAATAATATTTAATTATTAGTGAAAAGAAAAGAAAAAGGATAAAAATTAATAAAAAACCTAATTCTACCAATTTTAAATTTATTAGAAAAAAATATTAAGATTCAAACCTAAATTAAGACTAAAATCAATTAATGATGTTTATTTACAAAAAAATAATATTAAATAAAAAATACTTATTTTTGTCCTTTTTTGATTTTTATATTGTTTTTTATATTTTTTATGAAAATATTAAATTAAAAGAATTAATTAAAAAAAACAATAATTGAAATAAATACCAAAATAATGAAAAGAATAATGCAAACCTAGGGGGGTTCTGTCCCCAGTTGGAGGTTTTTGCTTAGCAATTTGGGCCCAATTGTCCCTGGCCTTGTGGACTTTTCAGGATGCGTGTAAGTGCGTTGACTGAGGTTTACCATGCTCTTCAGATATGGTCCCTTGGATTGGTGAGATTGGCCAAGTGGCAAGCTGGATTTGAGAGATGCATGATGGTCTTCAAGGCATAATCTGCATGGGATTAGACTTATAGAAAAAATATTGAAAGAGAGTGGGGACCTGGGGCTCGAACCCAGGTCCTAGGAATTAACATACACACGCCTTGCCAACTGCTCCAATTGGTTTCTTTGAATATCATATAAACAACATATATAATAAAGCAAAACAAATGTTAATGCTCCTTTTCCGTGCGAAATTCAAACCAACCAATGGCTGCCTTACACCTAGTCTTCGTCTTCCTCGCTTTGTGTTTTTCCTGAAAAATAAAAGGGGTTAGCGGGGGTTTTAAACCCCCCCAAAACATGCTTGATTTGATAATAGCGATTAGGCCGTCCGGTCACGTAAATTAGGCGCGAGGGTCGTTTCCAAATCGTCCAAGCCCGCTGGTTTCATTCATGGTGTTGGCATGTCCTAATTTTACCAAATTTGGAAACGCCCAAATCAAAAGCTTGGTAACCCTAAATATCTTTAATGGTGAATCCTTCAATGGTGCACGAAAACATAATCAAACCACACAGTTAGCTTTAGAATTGAACAATGAACATAAATCAAATGTTAAAAATTGTTAAAAACGTATGATTCATGATATAAGAATGCAAGAAATGTTCTGTACAGGGTGCGATCGTTCTCACGTTTCTGGGTGTTGAAGCTTATGGTTTTGATTCTAATTCCTTCCCTGAAGCCTCAGCAAGCCAATGGAATAGTTGTTTGATCTTGAAAAACCCTAAAACCTAGTTTTCAGTTTCCAAATTTTTAGCAAAAACTCAAGTTTCTCTATGCTTTTCTGGCGCAGCTGAGAGGTCCTGGGCACGGGGGTTTGCTTTGCACTTATGTATGGAAGGATTAGGGTTGAGAATTTGATCAAAAAATCCATGAATTGAAGGAATCAATATTTGATTTTTATGCCATAATTTTCCAAATCTTTTTCATGCTATTTTGGCTTCATTCATATCCAATCACCTATGATTCTTTCCTAACCTGATTTGCACGAAATCTTGGAGATATTTTATGCACAAAAAGATTTAAAACATTAGGTTTAGTATTTTTCATGTATTTTAATTAATTAAATGAATTTCTAGCAATTAAAAATTCAAATAAATAAAATAAAAATGATAAAAAACTTCCCTTTGGGCCACATGGTCGTGCACATGCCTTGGATGATGAATTGTGGAAGAAAAAGAGGCCCATTAGCAATTTTAGGTCATTTGAAGCAATGTTGACTTTTCAAAATATCCAAAACTTTCCCAACTTCCACAAGGCATAACTTGCTCAATATTTTAGCTTTGCTCATGTTCTTGGACATTTTGGAAAGGTCTTTGAGTCCTATAACCAATGCCTTTGGTCCCATGTCAATTTTATTTACCAATCTCAAGTTATGGCCTTTGACTTAAAGTCCCTTTTTGTTGACTTTTGAAAATGACCTATAATGTTGAAATTGATAACTTTTTGTGAGAGCATTTCTTGGACTTTAAGTATGAAGAGGAGTTGTAGGAAATGTCTTTATCTTCAAAATGAGCTTTGGATGGAATTTTTCTGATAATCCATGTGAAAGTTATGCCCTGGTCAAATTACAGTTGACTTTTTCAACTGTCCAAATATGGAAACTTTTGCATCTTGAGACTTTTTGAGCCAAGCTTTGAGAATCATGATCAAGCATTGATCAAATGATGTTTGTGACTTCAAAATGAGATGTTGACCAAAAATTTGAACTTTTGACTGTCAAATGACCATTTTGCCCCTATAGTTGACTGCAGTGCAATTAGGGTTTTTGACTGTGCAATTTTGTGCTGTAAGTCTTGAAACTTGGTATGAGGATGCTTGACCATATTTGTAGGCATGTGGGACTTGATTGGACCCTTGGAAACTTCATTTTCTTGGTCAGAACCAAAACCCTAATTTTTGACTGTTAGGAGGTCCTTGAACTGTGCAACCCTTGAGGAGATTCTGAAGCTTTGACTTGGCAAATCTTGAAGAATATGGGAGGGCAAATTTTGGGGTACAATAGTTTCCCCTGTTCAATCTTCTTAGACCTGAGGATGCAGATTGGCTGACGTGCCTTTCGTAATCTGAAGGTGGAAGATGATTGAACACTAGAGTGCCCAGAAATTTGCGCTCACATAGTAGCAGTGTGATGGGAATGGGCTTATAGATGCCATTTGGAGATTGATGAGTAGAATGATGGGCTTATAGATGCCATGCTAAGAGATGATGGAAGGTGGATGGGCTTATAGATGCCATCTGGGTGTTGATCGCGTAAGAGATTCCTTAGCGAGAACTTGCATACCTGCAAAAGAAAAAAAATGATTACCTGACCCGTTACAGGAGCTAGTCTTCAAATTCTTGTGTAGATGTGTCCTAACTGGTTACAGGAGCTGGATCTGGGGCTTCAAAAGGTGATGAATGAACCAGGGATGGTTACTATCTCAACAGGAACGGTGAGAGAACCTTGGATGATTACAACCTCAACAGGAACGCTGAGGGAACCTGGGGACGATTACTACCTCCGCAGTATCGGGGAGAGAACCACAGGCGACTACAACCTCAACAGCAATCATTGAGAGAATCTTGGATATCTTCACTTCAACGGCAATCGTTGAGCGAATCTTGGGATGATTACTACCTCCGCAGTATCGGGGAGAGAACCACAGGCGACTACAACCTCAATAGCAATCATTGAGAGAATCTTGGATAACTTCAACTTCAACAGCAATCGTTGAGCGAATCTTGGGATGATTACTACCTCCGCAGGATCGGGGAGAGAACCATAGGCGACTACAACCTCAACAACAATCATTGAGAGAATCTTGGATAACTTCAACTTCAACAGCAATCGTTGAGCGAATCTTGGGATGATTACTACCTCCGCAATATCGGGGAGAGAACCACAGGCGACTACAACCTCAATAGCAATCATTGAGAGAATCTTGGATAACTTCAACTTCAACAGCAATCGTTGAGCGAATCTTGGGATGATTACTACCTCCGCAGGATCGGGGAGAGAACCATAGGCGACTACAACCTCAACAGCAATCATTGAGAGAATCTTGGATAACTTCAACTTCAACAGCAATCGTTGAGCGAATCTTGGGATGATTACTACCTCCGCAGGATCGGGGAGAGAACCATAGGCGACTACAACCTCAACAGCAATCATTGAGAGAATCTTGGATATCTTCACTTCAACAGCAATCGTTGAGCGAATCTTGGGATGATTACTACCTCCGCAGTATCGGGGAGAGAACCACAGGCGACTACAACCTCAATAGCAATCATTGAGAGAATCTTGGATAACTTCAACTTCAACATCAATCGTTGAGCGAATCTTGGGATGATTACTACCTCCGCAGTATCGGGGAGAGAACCATAGGCGACTACAACCTCAATAGCAATCATTGAGAGAATCTTGGATAACTTCTACTGAGTCTTTATCAGGAAAATCTGTTAGGGGTCGATTTAGCTGGACTAGAGAAGGCCTTGGACTGGATAAGAAACAGAAAATCTTAGGGTCGATTAACTGAACCGGTCTAGGTCTTGAAATCTTCAACTGGAATAAGTGTCAGAACGTCGCCATATCTGGTTCACATCTGAACTATATCTAGAAGGAAATCTGGAAGAAGTATCAGAACGTCGCCATATCTGGTTCACATCCGAACTATATCTAGAAGGAGATCTGGAAAAAGTATCAGAACGTCGCCATATCTGGTTCACATCTGAACTATATCTAGAAGGGCATCTGGAAGCAGTATCAGAACGTCGCCATATCTGGTCCACATCTGAACTATATCTAGAAAGAGTTGCGATAGTTGATAATAATCATCTTTGTATTGACCTTTCCTAAAAAGGTAAAGTTGTATGCAAGATCATGATGCATGAACTGCATGATTTCAAGATGTCCTCAAAATTGATGAGATTCGTGTAGTATGATGCATATGCATGCTATAATGTATGAAGATGTAATGTTCATGAATGTATTTTTTTCGTCTTAGGAAAATAAATCCTTGACGAGTGCCGGGAAGTCACTCCTGGGCTGCGGTTGAAGAATAGATTTTTGCCTTCGCTGGGTGATAGTTGCAAGAATACCGGTTGGAGAAGATAAATCCGTTGGGGAATGAACTTGGCGAATAGATTACTCTGCGGGGAAAAAGGTACTCTAACGATCTTGCTGGGAAGCAATACTCTGTGGGGAGAGAGATACTTCGCTGAAATGTTGATGGTAACTTGCTGGGGATACCATTGTTGTGTTGGA
Source organism: Vicia faba (assembly GCA_948472305.1). Lineage (NCBI taxonomy): Eukaryota > Viridiplantae > Streptophyta > Magnoliopsida > Fabales > Fabaceae > Vicia > Vicia faba. Next base: position 103,688 of record CATIWC010002152.1, read on the forward strand.
AGTATTGATAGACTTCGCTGGGGATAAGAAGACTCCATCGAGGACGCTCTTTCCGTGGCTTTTGGCTGAGGATAACCCAGTTATATCCTGGTAAGTACATAACTCTTTGAATAAAGCCGGGGGACGCGTTCGTGCTCTACGGGGATAAGCTTCCAGAATCTACTGGGGATAAGCTTACTGCTTGGGGAGATGGATTCCAACTTTCTCGGGGAGACTGGATTGGATTCTCCTGGGGAAGTATTGAACTGTATTGGTTATGTTCTTAAACGGAACCTACCTTGATACCTCGGAGGACAGAACAATCAGATTGCTTAGTCAACCCATTATTGCCCCTGTTCCTATGGAGGAGGCACTTGCGGGATGCTGATAATTGTTGAGGATCAAACCTTCTTTAGGTAGGCATGTGACAAGATGACAGGACATAGTCGTACGCTTTGATCCCTAACTTTTGCCTGGACCGCCCTTTTGGGTTTTCAGTCCACCGGGATACCCTTTTTTGCCCAAGCCGCCCTTTCAGGTTTTCGACTTGCCGGGTGTACAGATTTTTTTCATTTCATCCCTTATTTTTCCCCGAACCCTTTTGGTTCGCCGGGAAGCCCTTATTTTTTCCTAGGTGTGTCAACCTAGCGGGTCTTTGATTTTGCGTTGTATTTTTCGACTATGTCCGTTCTCAGAAAGTAGGGAGTTGCCCCTGTTAGAAGTGTTTTGTCGTGCCACCAGAAGGTATTTGATCAGGTCAGATTCGTCGTTGGAATGCCCCAAGTGACTCAGGCGGAGATTTGTCCCCAGGCTATTTGGCCTTTGAGAGATTCTCTGAATCTTGACTTGATTGCCCCAGATGATGGACCATGCTCATGCCATGCCCCTTGATTGGAAGTGCTTTTGTTCACTAGGTATTCATCATGTGAATTTCCCTGCTGTTTAAACAAAAAGTCATATGCAAACAAAGTTATGTTAAAAATGCAAAGCCTATGTCTGTCTTGAAGATTTTGAAAATGCATTCTTTTTCATAAAACAAGTGAATGTTTGTAAACGTGATGTCAACTCCGTATTTACCGTAGGCCTTAAGGAGTCAGGATACCTTTCGTAACAGAATGCTTTCGAACTAACCCATGCTTCAGCTAGGACTTTTTAAGGGTTATAACGTGGCCTGGTTCACGGTTTAAGAAACAAAGGATAAAGGCTCAAATTATTTGTACCCACCCACTCTTCGTGATGTTCTCCAAACCTAAACTCAGTTGATCATACGTTAGACCTTGTTTGAGTCTTTGCTCTGATTTTCCGGTGATGGTTCAGATATTGATGATTTATTTGGAATAGGCAGTCATTTCCCTTTTTTTTTGTTGAGGGTTTGTAGGACCTCTTTCTTGTCTGATTTTTGTTATCCCTTTCTTTTTTGCCTGAAGTGTTTCCTTTTTTGGAATTACAGTCAGCGGGATGCCCCAGTTTCGTAAGTCTCCTTCATGGGTTTTGACTTAATGGTTTTTTATTTTTTGAGATAATGACTGCCTTTCTTTATTGATTATTCGGAACCATCACCGTCTTTCTTCGTTTTGTAAGGACTTCTTCGGTGCCATTCGTTATGCACCTGGATCAACTGAGAGACTACCCTGCCCCAGGTTATGATTAAGGGTTTTAAATTTCGAAAGGAAAAACTCCTACTTCTTTGGCTCAGAGGGGTTGACGAGGGATTATCATCCTTATAACTCCAGTGTTTAGGGATTGAAACAATGCCTGTACCTCATCAGCGGGGTCTGTTCAAAAGCATACTGTAGATTATGGTATCGTTTTTGTCATCCTCCCTCAAGAGGCTTAGAATTATTATTTAAGAGTTGATCATCAGAAAAAATATGAAAATAATTTGCATTTAGTGAATACGAATATATTGTTTCAGAACAGACATACGCGATGCATTAATGAAATAACAACATTTGATATGAATGGAATGCTTGAACAATCAAAAGAAAATTATAACTTGAAAGATTCTAATGAACAAAAATTTCCAATCCTAGCCATGTTTTAGCAAGGGAGCAATGATCACATTGGGAGTCTCAGCGGGCTCGAACTCGATCTCTTTAGCATCGATCATATTCTGAATCTTGTACTTCAGTGCCCAACAGTCCTCAGTATCGTGCCCCGGGCTACCAGAATGGTAAGCGCACCTTGCTTCTGGGTTGTAATTTGGAGAGGAAGTCTTTGGATTTGCATGAGGGTTGATCACCGCAATCAGATTCATTTTCAACATGTGCTGCAATGCTTGTGACCACGACATGTTGATGTAGGTGAATTGTCTTTTAGGCTCGTCCGACCTGTTCTGATCAACCCGCTGTTCTTGGCGAGGTCGTTGTTGGACCTGAGAAATAGTAGCAACTCGGAGAGGTCTATTCATTGGACCCGACCTTTGCCTTCTTGGAAGCTGTTCCATGACCTGGTCCCTGATTTGGGCTGGTTGTTTCATGCCTTGAGGAAGCTGGCTGATCATGGCTCTCAGCTCTCCTTGCTCCTGAGCTAAACCTTGAATGAGGGCCCTTTGCCCCAGCATATGGGTTTTCAATGTGTCTACCTCAGCTTGTAGACGCTTCAGCTGCTCGTCCTTATCCTCTTCAGGACTCTTTCTGATCAGATTCCCCATGAGGAGTGTCTTCAGCTCTTCCTGCCCCTTGGATAGGCTTAGGAAGATCTCCTTGAACTGAGTCTCTTGAGTGTGAAGGTCCTGGTTATCTGACTGTGAAGCCATTGCTGAAATAAACAGCGAGAAAGGTAAGTGACCTGCAACAAGGATACCTGTTATGCAATGATGAGTATGACATGCATGTAATGTTTCCAAGGACCTCGCGGGGTAAACAAGAAAATTTGTTAGAACTTGGGTCCGGTAGCTTGATTGAAAGAACTTCGTGTTGCTGAGAGTCCTTCTTCAAAGGGTCAAAAGCTTACCATATCCAGTGGGTCATAGCTCCTAACTTTAGTCATCATGTCTGGTTTTGATTTCCAAACAACCTTGGTTAGGGGAACCTGCTTCAAGAGTCAGAGCTCACCATATCAAGTGGGTCATAGCCTCTGACAACTCTGTCTAGAGGAAAATAAATCCTCTTTGCCCCTTGATGAGATGTTGATTCACCATGACCTGCATCACAAGCCTTTGAGATCCTTGAAATGGGTTAGGATGTATGCAATGGTATGATGTTATGCTATGCATGGAATGATGTGGGTAACTTTGTTACAAGTCCTTATTAAGGACTATAAACAAAACCTGCAAGTAAACTCAGTAACCCTGTCATGAGTCCTAATTAAGGACTATAAACAAAACCTGCAAGGAATTCAATAAACCCTGTTATAAGTCCTAATTAAGGACTATAAACAAAACCTGTAGGAAACTCAAGTGTCAGACAACAAGCATGCAAATAGTCAAGTACGAAGGCACACAAGTCACACAAAAGAGCCCTTAGAGTTTAGGCCAGCATGAGGTCTAGGTATTACCCTCTTTCAGTTTGTTGGTTCATACCTGTCCTATCAAAGTAACCGGGTTCTTAGAGGATCCCAATATCATTGACTACCCTCAATCGGTCATAACTCCAGCATCGCAATCTTTTCTTGTGGCCAGAACCATCACGAGAGTTTAGCCTCAATGGGCGTAGCATACTGCTACTGTTCTAATGGCCAAGTTGTGTCATTTAAGGTTCTAAGGTCTGTTGGTGCTTAATGACTCCTTGGAAGACCCATATTCTCCCCGTTTCAACACGACGGATATCGGTACAGACCAAGGCGCCACACCAACGTAGCCACTGCTTCACCCATGTCGGTATACGCCGGACAGGTCCCTCACAGCTTATGCTACCTAAACAGGGTATCCCCAGATCCGGGTTAGGATCTATGTAACTCCCATGCAACCCATAAATTTAAAGCAGACAAGTCAATACAATTGAAAACACAGTTATGAACTAACCCTAAGGTACACCTCACTTTTAGTTTATTCCCCAGCAGAGTCGCCAGTTCTGTGATCGGTGGATCTGGAGCTGACTGTTTAACGCTGGTTCGCGAAATGTCGCGGTAAGCAAGAGTCGTCACCGTCTTTTATTTTCTCCAAAGGGAAAGGACAAAAGCACAGAAAAATTACTTATAGAGATTGCTCTCGGTTCGGGAGGTAGGTTATAAAAAGGGAAGGTGTTATCACCCTTTCTATCCATGGTTATCCATGGGCTCTTAGTTACTTGCTCACTTGTGTTTTCAAAAATGGTTTGTTTGCTTTTCAACTGTGGGTTTTAAAAAGTTTCTTTGAAAATTCCAGTTCGACTCTTGTATCGGTCCTCAAGAGTGTTTGAAAAATGCTTTCGAAAGCTTTTTGAAAAGGTGTCGGTGTGAAAAGTATTTTTGATTTGTTTTGAAATTAGAGCAAGTCTCTAGAGTCGTCTACCTACCCTAAGGAATTCGTCTGTGTAAATGTCCTTTAAAGTAGTGCCATCCCACCATTGAGAGGTAGGTAGCACCACCGTTGGAGGTATTCGGGTCAATTCGAGGTTCGGGACATGGTGATCACCGGAGCAATAGGAAGACACCTTAGAAGCTACCCTCATGCCATGTTCCCGAATCATGAGGACTTACTAAGACATCCTCTACTCGACGATCACCTTTCGAAGCAAGGCAACAGTGAGGCGTACCCTAGGGGTGGTGTGTGATTTATGTGTCATGTTAATTTATTTTATCTTGTCATGTTATTGGTGATCTACACGTTTGTTTTTATTTAAGGCCATTCATTCTTGCATGCATTTATTTAACAGTTAAAAAAGTGCGAGAAAGGTAAAGTTCTAAACTATTACAAAAGGCGCGGGTCCACATCGCCAAAATTTCCATAACCCGATTTGATAGAAAATAAAGAACGTAATAAAGTAAAGTGCGAAAGATTAAATTTACACGGCTTTGGGAGAGGTACATAAATAATTAAAATAAAAAGAAATAAATACGCGAATTGAATTAAAATTAGAAACGAGGGCGTTGGACCCTTTTTAATGAAATTAAATTAAATTATTAAATTAATTAAAATGAAAGGAAATTATTTTTGGTATTTTTGTATTTATGATTTTTTGAATGAGAATTAAATGAAATTAAAATGTTAACCCTAATTCTAATTGTTTTTTTAGTTTATTAAGAAAATATGTTAAAATTTAAACCTAAAATTAAATTAGTTATTTACATGCAATTTTGATTTATAAAAATAAATAATATTTAATTATTAGTGAAAAGAAAAGAAAAAGGATAAAAATTAATAAAAAACCTAATTCTACCAATTTTAAATTTATTAGAAAAAAATATTAAGATTCAAACCTAAATTAAGACTAAAATCAATTAATGATGTTTATTTACAAAAAAATAATATTAAATAAAAAATACTTATTTTTGTCCTTTTTTGATTTTTATATTGTTTTTTATATTTTTTATGAAAATATTAAATTAAAAGAATTAATTAAAAAAAACAATAATTGAAATAAATACCAAAATAATGAAAAGAATAATGCAAACCTAGGGGGGTTCTGTCCCCAGTTGGAGGTTTTTGCTTAGCAATTTGGGCCCAATTGTCCCTGGCCTTGTGGACTTTTCAGGATGCGTGTAAGTGCGTTGACTGAGGTTTACCATGCTCTTCAGATATGGTCCCTTGGATTGGTGAGATTGGCCAAGTGGCAAGCTGGATTTGAGAGATGCATGATGGTCTTCAAGGCATAATCTGCATGGGATTAGACTTATAGAAAAAATATTGAAAGAGAGTGGGGACCTGGGGCTCGAACCCAGGTCCTAGGAATTAACATACACACGCCTTGCCAACTGCTCCAATTGGTTTCTTTGAATATCATATAAACAACATATATAATAAAGCAAAACAAATGTTAATGCTCCTTTTCCGTGCGAAATTCAAACCAACCAATGGCTGCCTTACACCTAGTCTTCGTCTTCCTCGCTTTGTGTTTTTCCTGAAAAATAAAAGGGGTTAGCGGGGGTTTTAAACCCCCCCAAAACATGCTTGATTTGATAATAGCGATTAGGCCGTCCGGTCACGTAAATTAGGCGCGAGGGTCGTTTCCAAATCGTCCAAGCCCGCTGGTTTCATTCATGGTGTTGGCATGTCCTAATTTTACCAAATTTGGAAACGCCCAAATCAAAAGCTTGGTAACCCTAAATATCTTTAATGGTGAATCCTTCAATGGTGCACGAAAACATAATCAAACCACACAGTTAGCTTTAGAATTGAACAATGAACATAAATCAAATGTTAAAAATTGTTAAAAACGTATGATTCATGATATAAGAATGCAAGAAATGTTCTGTACAGGGTGCGATCGTTCTCACGTTTCTGGGTGTTGAAGCTTATGGTTTTGATTCTAATTCCTTCCCTGAAGCCTCAGCAAGCCAATGGAATAGTTGTTTGATCTTGAAAAACCCTAAAACCTAGTTTTCAGTTTCCAAATTTTTAGCAAAAACTCAAGTTTCTCTATGCTTTTCTGGCGCAGCTGAGAGGTCCTGGGCACGGGGGTTTGCTTTGCACTTATGTATGGAAGGATTAGGGTTGAGAATTTGATCAAAAAATCCATGAATTGAAGGAATCAATATTTGATTTTTATGCCATAATTTTCCAAATCTTTTTCATGCTATTTTGGCTTCATTCATATCCAATCACCTATGATTCTTTCCTAACCTGATTTGCACGAAATCTTGGAGATATTTTATGCACAAAAAGATTTAAAACATTAGGTTTAGTATTTTTCATGTATTTTAATTAATTAAATGAATTTCTAGCAATTAAAAATTCAAATAAATAAAATAAAAATGATAAAAAACTTCCCTTTGGGCCACATGGTCGTGCACATGCCTTGGATGATGAATTGTGGAAGAAAAAGAGGCCCATTAGCAATTTTAGGTCATTTGAAGCAATGTTGACTTTTCAAAATATCCAAAACTTTCCCAACTTCCACAAGGCATAACTTGCTCAATATTTTAGCTTTGCTCATGTTCTTGGACATTTTGGAAAGGTCTTTGAGTCCTATAACCAATGCCTTTGGTCCCATGTCAATTTTATTTACCAATCTCAAGTTATGGCCTTTGACTTAAAGTCCCTTTTTGTTGACTTTTGAAAATGACCTATAATGTTGAAATTGATAACTTTTTGTGAGAGCATTTCTTGGACTTTAAGTATGAAGAGGAGTTGTAGGAAATGTCTTTATCTTCAAAATGAGCTTTGGATGGAATTTTTCTGATAATCCATGTGAAAGTTATGCCCTGGTCAAATTACAGTTGACTTTTTCAACTGTCCAAATATGGAAACTTTTGCATCTTGAGACTTTTTGAGCCAAGCTTTGAGAATCATGATCAAGCATTGATCAAATGATGTTTGTGACTTCAAAATGAGATGTTGACCAAAAATTTGAACTTTTGACTGTCAAATGACCATTTTGCCCCTACAGTTGACTGCAGTGCAATTAGGGTTTTTGACTGTGCAATTTTGTGCTGTAAGTCTTGAAACTTGGTATGAGGATGCTTGACCATATTTGTAGGCATGTGGGACTTGATTGGACCCTTGGAAACTTCATTTTCTTGGTCAGAACCAAAACCCTAATTTTTGACTGTTAGGAGGTCCTTGAACTGTGCAACCCTTGAGGAGATTCTGAAGCTTTGACTTGGCAAATCTTGAAGAATATGGGAGGGCAAATTTTGGGGTACAATAGTTGCCCCTGTTCAATCTTCTTAGACCTGAGGATGCAGATTGGCTGACGTGCCTTTCGTAATCTGAAGGTGGAAGATGATTGAACACTAGAGTGCCCAGAAATTTGCGCTCACATAGTAGCAGTGTGATGGGAATGGGCTTATAGATGCCATTTGGAGATTGATGAGTAGAATGATGGGCTTATAGATGCCATGCTAAGAGATGATGGAAGGTGGATGGGCTTATAGATGCCATCTGGGTGTTGATCGCGTAAGAGATTCCTTAGCGAGAACTTGCATACCTGCAAAAGAAAAAAAATGATTACCTGACCCGTTACAGGAGCTAGTCTTCAAATTCTTGTGTAGATGTGTCCTAACTGGTTACAGGAGCTGGATCTGGGGCTTCAAAAGGTGATGAATGAACCAGGGATGGTTACTATCTCAACAGGAACGGTGAGAGAACCTTGGATGATTACAACCTCAACAGGAACGCTGAGGGAACCTCGGGACGATTACTACCTCCGCAGTATCGGGGAGAGAACCACAGGCGACTACAACCTCAACAGCAATCATTGAGAGAATCTTGGATATCTTCACTTCAACGGCAATCGTTGAGCGAATCTTGGGATGATTACTACCTCCGCAGTATCGGGGAGAGAACCACAGGCGACTACAACCTCAATAGCAATCATTGAGAGAATCTTGGATAACTTCAACTTCAACAGCAATCGTTGAGCGAATCTTGGGATGATTACTACCTCCGCAGGATCGGGGAGAGAACCATAGGCGACTACAACCTCAACAACAATCATTGAGAGAATCTTGGATAACTTCAACTTCAACAGCAATCGTTGAGCGAATCTTGGGATGATTACTACCTCCGCAATATCGGGGAGAGAACCACAGGCGACTACAACCTCAATAGCAATCATTGAGAGAATCTTGGATAACTTCAACTTCAACAGCAATCGTTGAGCGAATCTTGGGATGATTACTACCTCCGCAGGATCGGGGAGAGAACCATAGGCGACTACAACCTCAACAGCAATCATTGAGAGAATCTTGGATAACTTCAACTTCAACAGCAATCGTTGAGCGAATCTTGGGATGATTACTACCTCCGCAGGATCGGGGAGAGAACCATAGGCGACTACAACCTCAACAGCAATCATTGAGAGAATCTTGGATATCTTCACTTCAACAGCAATCGTTGAGCGAATCTTGGGATGATTACTACCTCCGCAGTATCGGGGAGAGAACCACAGGCGACTACAACCTCAATAGCAATCATTGAGAGAATCTTGGATAACTTCAACTTCAACATCAATCGTTGAGCGAATCTTGGGATGATTACTACCTCCGCAGTATCGGGGAGAGAACCATAGGCGACTACAACCTCAATAGCAATCATTGAGAGAATCTTGGATAACTTCTACTGAGTCTTTATCAGGAAAATCTGTTAGGGGTCGATTTAGCTGGACTAGAGAAGGCCTTGGACTGGATAAGAAACAAAAAATCTTAGGGTCGATTAACTGAACCGGTCTAGGTCTTGAAATCTTCAACTGGAATAAGTGTCAGAACGTCGCCATATCTGGTTCACATCTGAACTATATCTAGAAGGAAATCTGGAAGAAGTATCAGAACGTCGCCATATCTGGTTCACATCCGAACTATATCTAGAAGGAGATCTGGAAAAAGTATCAGAACGTCGCCATATCTGGTTCACATCTGAACTATATCTAGAAGGGCATCTGGAAGCAGTATCAGAACGTCGCCATATCTGGTCCACATCTGAACTATATCTAGAAAGAGTTGCGATAGTTGATAATAATCATCTTTGTATTGACCTTTCCTAAAAAGGTAAAGTTGTATGCAAGATCATGATGCATGAACTGCATGATTTCAAGATGTCCTCAAAATTGATGAGATTCGTGTAGTATGATGCATATGCATGCTATAATGTATGAAGATGTAATGTTCATGAATGTATTTTTTTCGTCTTAGGAAAATAAATCCTTGACGAGTGCCGGGAAGTCACTCCTGGGCTGCGGTTGAAGAATAGATTTTTGCCTTCGCTGGGTGATAGTTGCAAGAATACCGGTAGGAGAAGATAAATCCGTTGGGGAATGAACTTGGCGAATAGATTACTCTGCGGGGAAAAAGGTACTCTAACGATCTTGCTGGGAAGCAATACTCTGTGGGGAGAGAGATACTTCGCTGAAATGTTGATGGTAACTTGCTGGGGATACCATTGTTGTGTTGGAAGTATTGATAGACTTCGCTGGGGATAAGAAGACTCCATCGAGGACGCTCTTTCCGTGGCTTTTGGCTGAGGATAACCCAGTTATATCCTGGTAAGTACATAACTCTTTGAATAAAGCCGGGGGACGCGTTCGTGCTCTACGGGGATAAGCTTCCAGAATCTACTGGGGATAAGCTTACTGCTTGGGGAGATGGATTCCAACTTTCTCGGGGAGACTGGATTGGATTCTCCTGGGGAAGTATTGAACTGTATTGGTTATGTTCTTAAACGGAACCTACCTTGATACCTCGGAGGACAGAACAATCAGATTGCTTAGTCAACCCATTATTGCCCCTGTTCCTATGGAGGAGGCACTTGCGGGATGCTGATAATTGTTGAGGATCAAACCTTCTTTAGGTAGGCATGTGACAAGATGACAGGACATAGTCGTACGCTTTGATCCCTAACTTTTGCCTGGACCGCCCTTTTGGGTTTTCAGTCCACCGGGATACCCTTTTTTGCCCAAGCCGCCCTTTCAGGTTTTCGACTTGCCGGGTGTACAGATTTTTTTCATTTCATCCCTTATTTTTCCCCGAACCCTTTTGGTTCGCCGGGAAGCCCTTATTTTTTCCTAGGTGTGTCAACCTAGCGGGTCTTTGATTTTGCGTTGTATTTTTCGACTATGTCCGTTCTCAGAAAGTAGGGAGTTGCCCCTGTTAGAAGTGTTTTGTCGTGCCACCAGAAGGTATTTGATCAGGTCAGATTCGTCGTTGGAATGCCCCAAGTGACTCAGGCGGAGATTTGTCCCCAGGCTATTTGGCCTTTGAGAGATTCTCTGAATCTTGACTTGATTGCCCCAGATGATGGACCATGCTCATGCCATGCCCCTTGATTGGAAGTGCTTTTGTTCACTAGGTATTCATCATGTGAATTTCCCTGCTGTTTAAACAAAAAGTCATATGCAAACAAAGTTATGTTAAAAATGCAAAGCCTATGTCTGTCTTGAAGATTTTGAAAATGCATTCTTTTTCATAAAACAAGTGAATGTTTGTAAACGTGATGTCAACTCCGTATTTACCGTAGGCCTTAAGGAGTCAGGATACCTTTCGTAACAGAATGCTTTCGAACTAACCCATGCTTCAGCTAGGACTTTTTAAGGGTTATAACGTGGCCTGGTTCACGGTTTAAGAAACAAAGGATAAAGGCTCAAATTATTTGTACCCACCCACTCTTCGTGATGTTCTCCAAACCTAAACTCAGTTGATCATACGTTAGACCTTGTTTGAGTCTTTGCTCTGATTTTCCGGTGATGGTTCAGATATTGATGATTTATTTGGAATAGGCAGTCATTTCCCTTTTTTTTTGTTGAGGGTTTGTAGGACCTCTTTCTTGTCTGATTTTTGTTATCCCTTTCTTTTTTGCCTGAAGTGTTTCCTTTTTTGGAATTACAGTCAGCGGGATGCCCCAGTTTCGTAAGTCTCCTTCATGGGTTTTGACTTAATGGTTTTTTATTTTTTGAGATAATGACTGCCTTTCTTTATTGATTATTCGGAACCATCACCGTCTTTCTTCGTTTTGTAAGGACTTCTTCGGTGCCATTCGTTATGCACCTGGATCAACTGAGAGACTACCCTGCCCCAGGTTATGATTAAGGGTTTTAAATTTCGAAAGGAAAAACTCCTACTTCTTTGGCTCAGAGGGGTTGACGAGGGATTATCATCCTTATAACTCCAGTGTTTAGGGATTGAAACAATGCCTGTACCTCATCAGCGGGGTCTGTTCAAAAGCATACTGTAGATTATGGTATCGTTTTTGTCATCCTCCCTCAAGAGGCTTAGAATTATTATTTAAGAGTTGATCATCAGAAAAAATATGAAAATAATTTGCATTTAGTGAATACGAATATATTGTTTCAGAACAGACATACGCGATGCATTAATGAAATAACAACATTTGATATGAATGGAATGCTTGAACAATCAAAAGAAAATTATAACTTGAAAGATTCTAATGAACAAAAATTTCCAATCCTAGCCATGTTTTAGCAAGGGAGCAATGATCACATTGGGAGTCTCAGCGGGCTCGAACTCGATCTCTTTAGCATCGATCATATTCTGAATCTTGTACTTCAGTGCCCAACAGTCCTCAGTATCGTGCCCCGGGCTACCAGAATGGTAAGCGCACCTTGCTTCTGGGTTGTAATTTGGAGAGGAAGTCTTTGGATTTGCATGAGGGTTGATCACCGCAATCAGATTCATTTTCAACATGTGCTGCAATGCTTGTGACCACGACATGTTGATGTAGGTGAATTGTCTTTTAGGCTCGTCCGACCTGTTCTGATCAACCCGCTGTTCTTGGCGAGGTCGTTGTTGGACCTGAGAAATAGTAGCAACTCGGAGAGGTCTATTCATTGGACCCGACCTTTGCCTTCTTGGAAGCTGTTCCATGACCTGGTCCCTGATTTGGGCTGGTTGTTTCATGCCTTGAGGAAGCTGGCTGATCATGGCTCTCAGCTCTCCTTGCTCCTGAGCTAAACCTTGAATGAGGGCCCTTTGCCCCAGCATATGGGTTTTCAATGTGTCTACCTCAGCTTGTAGACGCTTCAGCTGCTCGTCCTTATCCTCTTCAGGACTCTTTCTGATCAGATTCCCCATGAGGAGTGTCTTCAGCTCTTCCTGCCCCTTGGATAGGCTTAGGAAGATCTCCTTGAACTGAGTCTCTTGAGTGTGAAGGTCCTGGTTATCTGACTGTGAAGCCATTGCTGAAATAAACAGCGAGAAAGGTAAGTGACCTGCAACAAGGATACCTGTTATGCAATGATGAGTATGACATGCATGTAATGTTTCCAAGGACCTCGCGGGGTAAACAAGAAAATTTGTTAGAACTTGGGTCCGGTAGCTTGATTGAAAGAACTTCGTGTTGCTGAGAGTCCTTCTTCAAAGGGTCAAAAGCTCACCATATCCAGTGGGTCATAGCTCCTAACTTTAGTCATCATGTCTGGTTTTGATTTCCAAACAACCTTGGTTAGGGGAACCTGCTTCAAGAGTCAGAGCTCACCATATCAAGTGGGTCATAGCCTCTGACAACTCTGTCTAGAGGAAAATAAATCCTCTTTGCCCCTTGATGAGATGTTGATTCACCATGACCTGCATCACAAGCCTTTGAGATCCTTGAAATGGGTTAGGATGTATGCAATGGTATGATGTTATGCTATGCATGGAATGATGTGGGTAACTTTGTTACAAGTCCTTATTAAGGACTATAAACAAAACCTGCAAGTAAACTCAGTAACCCTGTCATGAGTCCTAATTAAGGACTATAAACAAAACCTGCAAGGAATTCAATAAACCCTGTTATAAGTCCTAATTAAGGACTATAAACAAAACCTGTAGGAAACTCAAGTGTCAGACAACAAGCATGCAAATAGTCAAGTACGAAGGCACACAAGTCACACAAAAGAGCCCTTAGAGTTTAGGCCAGCATGAGGTCTAGGTATTACCCTCTTTCAGTTTGTTGGTTCATACCTGTCCTATCAAAGTAACCGGGTTCTTAGAGGATCCCAATATCATTGACTACCCTCAATCGGTCATAACTCCAGCATCGCAATCTTTTCTTGTGGCCAGAACCATCACGAGAGTTTAGCCTCAATGGGCGTAGCATACTGCTACTGTTCTAATGGCCAAGTTGTGTCATTTAAGGTTCTAAGGTCTGTTGGTGCTTAATGACTCCTTGGAAGACCCATATTCTCCCCGTTTCAACACGACGGATATCGGTACAGACCAAGGCGCCACACCAACGTAGCCACTGCTTCACCCATGTCGGTATACGCCGGACAGGTCCCTCACAGCTTATGCTACCTAAACAGGGTATCCCCAGATCCGGGTTAGGATCTATGTAACTCCCATGCAACCCATAAATTTAAAGCAGACAAGTCAATACAATTGAAAACACAGTTATGAACTAACCCTAAGGTACACCTCACTTTTAGTTTATTCCCCAGCAGAGTCGCCAGTTCTGTGATCGGTGGATCTGGAGCTGACTGTTTAACGCTGGTTCGCGAAATGTCGCGGTAAGCAAGAGTCGTCACCGTCTTTTATTTTCTCCAAAGGGAAAGGACAAAAGCACAGAAAAATTACTTATAGAGATTGCTCTCGGTTCGGGAGGTAGGTTATAGAAAGGGAAGGTGTTATCACCCTTTCTATCCATGGTTATCCATGGGCTCTTAGTTACTTGCTCACTTGTGTTTTCAAAAATGGTTTGTTTGCTTTTCAACTGTGGGTTTTAAAAAGTTTCTTTGAAAATTCCAGTTCGACTCTTGTATCGGTCCTCAAGAGTGTTTGAAAAATGCTTTCGAAAGCTTTTTGAAAAGGTGTCGGTGTGAAAAGTATTTTTGATTTGTTTTGAAATTAGAGCAAGTCTCTAGAGTCGTCTACCTACCCTAAGGAATTCGTCTGTGTAAATGTCCTTTAAAGTAGTGCCATCCCACCATTGAGAGGTAGGTAGCACCACCGTTGGAGGTATTCGGGTCAATTCGAGGTTCGGGACATGGTGATCACCGGAGCAATAGGAAGACACCTTAGAAGCTACCCTCATGCCATGTTCCCGAATCATGAGGACTTACTAAGACATCCTCTACTCGACGATCACCTTTCGAAGCAAGGCAACAGTGAGGCGTACCCTAGGGGTGGTGTGTGATTTGTGTGTCATGTTCATTTATTTTATCTTGTCATGTTATTGGTGATCTACACGTTTGTTTTTATTTAAGGCCATTCATTCTTGCATGCATTTATTCAACAGTTAAAAAAGTGCGAGAAAGGTAAAGTTCTAAACTATTACAAAAGGCGCGGGTCCACATCGCCAAAATTTCCAGAACCCGATTTGACAGAAAATAAAGAACGTAATAAAGTAAAGTGCGAAAGATTAAATTTACACGGCTTTGGGAGAGGTACATAAATAATTAAATCAAAAAGAAATAAATACGCGAATTGAATTAAAATTAGAAACGAGGGCGTTGGACCCTTTTTAATGAAATTAAATTAAATTAGTAAATTAATTAAAATGAAAGGAAATTATTTTTGGTATTTTTGTATTTATGATTTTTTGAATGAGAATTAAATGAAATTAAAATGTTAACCCTAATTCTAATTGTTTTTTAGTTTATTAAGAAAATATGTTAAAATTTAAACCTAAAATTAAATTAGTTATTTACATGCAATTTTGATTTATAAAAATAAATAATATTTAATTATTAGTGAAAAGAAAAGAAAAAGGATAAAAATTAATAAAAAACCTAATTCTACCAATTTTAAATTTATTAGAAAAAAATATTAAGATTCAAACCTAAATTAAGACTAAAATCAATTAATGATGTTTATTTACAAAAAAATAATATTAAATAAAAAATACTTATTTTTGTCCTTTTTTGATTTTTATATTGTTTTTTATATTTTTTATGAAAATATTAAATTAAAAGAATTAATTAAAAAAAACAATAATTGAAATAAATACCAAAATAATGAAAAGAATAATGCAAACCTAGGGGGGTTCTGTCCCCAGTTGGAGGTTTTTGCTTAGCAATTTGGGCCCAATTGTCCCTGGCCTTGTGGACTTTTCAGGATGCGTGTAAGTGCGTTGACTGAGGTTTACCATGCTCTTCAGATCTGGTCCCTTGGATTGGTGAGATTGGCCAAGTGGCAAGCTGGATTTGAGAGATGCATGATGGTCTTCAAGGCATAATCTGCATGGGATTAGACTTATAGAAAAAATATTGAAAGAGAGTGGGGACCTGGGGCTCGAACCCAGGTCCTAAGAATTAACATACACACGCCTTGCCAACTGCTCCAATTGGTTTCTTTGTATATCATATAAACAACAAATATAATAAAGCAAAACAAATGTTAATGCTCCTTTTCCGCGCGAAATTCAAACCAACCAATGGCTGCCTTACACCTAGTCTTCGTCTTCCTCGCTTTGTGTTTTTCCTGAAAAATAAAAGGGGTTAGCGGGGGTTTTAAACCCCCCCAAAACATGCTTGATTTGATAATAGCGATTAGGCCGTCCGGTCACATAAATTAGGCGCGAGGGTCGTTTCCAAATCGTCCAAGCCTGCTGGTTTCATTCATGGTGTTTGCATGTCCTAATTTTACCAGATTTGGAAACGCCCAAATCAAAAGCTTGGTAACCCTAAATATCTTTTAATGGTGAATCCTTCAATGGTGCACGAAAACTTAATCAAACCACACAGTTAGCTTTAGAATTGAACAATGAACATAAATCAAATGTTAAAAATTGTTAAAAACGTATGATTCATGATATAAGAATGCAAGAAATTTTCTGTACAGGGTGCGATCGTTCTCACGTTTCTGGGTGTTGAAGCTTATGGTTTTGATTCTAATTCCTTCCCTGAAGCCTCAGCAAGCCAATGGAATAGTTGTTTGATCTTGAAAAACCCTAAAACCTAGTTTTCAGTTTCCAAATTTTTAGCAAAAACTCAAGTTTCTCTATGCTTTTCTGGCACAGCTGAGAGGTCCTGGGCACGGGGGTTTGCTTTGCACTTATGTATGGAAGGATTAGGGTTGAGAATTTGATCAAAAAATCCATGAATTGAAGGAATCAATATTTGATTTTTATGCCATAATTTTCCAAATCTTTTTCATGCTATTTTGGCTTCAATCATATCCAATCACCTTTGATTCTTTCCTAACCTGATTTGCACGAAATCTTGGAGATATTTTATGCACAAAAAGATTTAAAACATTAGGTTTAGTATTTTTCATGTATTTTAATTAATTA
This sequence comes from Vicia faba, assembly GCA_948472305.1. NCBI lineage: Eukaryota > Viridiplantae > Streptophyta > Magnoliopsida > Fabales > Fabaceae > Vicia > Vicia faba. The sequence goes on from CATIWC010002152.1 coordinate 120,408, forward strand.
AATGAATTTCTAGCAATTAAAAATTCAAATAAATAAAATAAAAATGATGAAAAACTTCCCTTTGGGCCACATGGTCGTGCACATGCCTTGGATGATGAATTGTGGAAGAAAAAGAGGCCCATTAGCAATTTTAGGTCATTTGAAGCAATGTTGACTTTTCAAAATATCCAAAAATTTCCCAACTTCCAAAAGGCATAACTTGCTCAATTTTTAAGCTTTGCTCATGTTCTTTGACATTTTGGAAAGGTCTTTGAGTCCTCTAACCAATGCCTTTGGTCCCATGTCAATTTGATTTACCAATATCAAGTTATGGCCTTTGACTTAAAGTCCCTTTTTGTTGACTTTTGAAAATGACCTATAATGTTGAAATTGATAACTTGTTGTGAGAGCATTTCTTGGACTTGAAGTATGAAGAGGAGTTGTATGAAATGTCTGTATCTTAAAAATGAGCTTTGGATGGAATTTTTCTGATAATCCATGTGAAAGTTATGCCCTGGTCAAGTTATAGTTGACTTTTTCAACTGTCCAAATATGGAAACTTTCGCATCTTGAGACTTTTTGAGCCAAGCTTTGAGAATCATGATCAAGCATTGATCAAATGATGTTTGTGACTTCAAAATGAGATGTTGACCAAAAATTTGAACTTTTGACTGTCAAATGACCATTTTGCCCCTACAGTTGACTGCAGTGCAATTAGGGTTTTTGACTGTGCAATTTTGTGCTGTAAGTCTTGAAACTTGGTATGAGGATGCTTGACCATATTTGTAGGCATGTGGGACTTGATTGGACCCTTGGAAACTTAATTTTTTTGGTCAGAACCAAAACCCTAATTTTTGACTGTTAGGAGGTCCTTTAACTGTGCAACCCTTGAGGAGATTCTGAAGCTTTGACTTGGCAAATCTTGAAGAATAAGGGAGGGAAAATTTTGGGGTACAACAACATGATAGCTCGATCACAAACAGAGGAGGAACACCTTGAACATTTGCAAAAGCTGTTTTCCAGGTTGAAGGAATACAAACTCATGCTGAATCCAAGTAAGTGCACTTTTGGAGTTAGGTCTTGTAAACTTCTAGGATTTATTGTCAGCAACAAGGGCATTGAGGTCGATCTAGTAAAAGTAAAGGCTATACAAGAAATGCCTGCCCCCCGTACTGAAAAGGAGGTTAGAGGGTTCTTGGGACGCTTGAACTATATTTCCAGATTCATCTCTCACCTGACGTCTACCTGTGAGCCAATTTTCAAACTATTAAAGAAAGATCAGGTGATCGAATGGAACGATGATTGTCAATTTGCTTTTGATAAGATCAAGGAGTATTTGCTAGAACCTCCCATTCTGATGCCACCCGTCGAAGGAAGACCGTTGATCATGTATCTGACTGTTTTGGATAATTCAATGGGGTGCGTGCTGGGCCAACATGACGAGTCTGGTCGAAAAGAGCATGCCATTTATTACCTTAGCAAAAAGTTTACCGACTGTGAGACTCGCTACTCACTGCTTGAGAAAACTTGCTGCGCTTTGGTATGGGCTACTCGCCGACTAAGGCAGTATATGTTGACTCATACCACTTTGTTGATTTCCAAAATGGATCCTATCAAGTATATCTTCGAGAAGCCTGCTTTATCTGGAAGAATCGCTAGATGGCAGATGATCCTGACTGAGTATGACATCTAGTATACTACTCAAAAAGCTATAAAAGGGAGTGTACTAGCTGACCATCTAGCTCATCAGGATATCGAAGATTATCAATCCATGAGATTCGACTTCCTAGACGAGGACATCATGACATTGGACAACATTGAAGGTAACGGACCGTATGACGGACCTGAAAAGGGATCCCGATGGACCCTGTACTTTGATGGTGCCTCAAATGCACTTGGAAATGGTATCGGTGTGATACTCATTTCTCCAGAAGGTTGCCATACACCTTTCACGGACCGACTTTGTTTCAGCTGTACCAACAACATGGCCGAATATGAAGCTTGCATCTTTGGTCTCAAGGCTGCTATAGACCTGGGGATCAAATCTTTGGTCGTATTTGGGGACTCGGCTTTGGTTATCAGTCAAATCAAAGGAGAGTGGGACACCAAACATCCTAATCTTATCCCATACAAAGAACATGTCTTGACATTGTTGCCTCATTTCGAGCAAATCACTTTCGAGCATTTCCCACGAGAAGAAAATCAGCTAGCAGATGCTCTGGCTAAAATGTCTTCCATGTTTAAACTCAACTGGGATAACGAGGCTCCCCAAATCACCATCGAGCGAATGGATGAACCTGCACATTGTCATGCTATTAATACCGAAGAAGTAGTGGAACAACCATGGTTTCACGCAATTAAAATGTATCTCCAGACTAGAGAATATCCCGAAGGAGCTTCCGTCAATGACAAAAAGTTCTTAAGGATATTTGTAGCCAAGTTCTTCCTAAGCAATGGCATCCTTTATAAGCGCAGCCATGATTGTGTTTTACTCCGATGTGTAGACAAAGCTGAAGTAGAGTTGATCATGACTGAGATACACAGCGGCACATTTGGCACCCACTTGAGTGGACATACGATGGCTAAGAAGATTCTAAGGGCAGGCTATTACTGGTCTACCATGGAAGCTGATTGCCATCAACATTCCCGTACTTGCCACAAATGTCAAGTCTATGCTGACAAGATTCATATTTCTCCTGTTCCTCTCAACGTTCTGACAGCTCCTTGGCCATTCGCAATGTGGGGCATTGACATGATTGGAGAGATCAAGCCCATAGCGTCCAATGGACATCGCTTCATCCTGGTCGCCATTGATTATTTTACCAAGTGGGTCGAAGCAGCTTCCTTTGCCTCTGTTACAAAAAATGTGGTTGCCCGCTTCATCAAGAAGAACCTCATATGCCGGTATGGTGTCCCCGACAGGATCATCACAGACAACGGTACAAACCTGAACAATACTATGATCACCGCTCTATGCGAACAATTCAAGATTTATCATCACAATTCATCTCCCTGAAGATGAACGGTGCTATTGAAGCTGCGAACAAAAACATCAAGAAGATCATTCAGAAAATGACAGTTACCTACAAGGACTGGCATGAGATGTTACCGTTTGCTCTGCATGGATACCGTACCACAACACGTACTTCAACAGGGGCAACCCCATTTTCTTTGGTATATGGCATGGAAGTTTTCCTACCCATGGAAGTTCAGATTCCTTCTTTAAGGATTATGAAGGACGCTGGTTTGAGTGAAGACGATTGGATTCAGACCCGACTTGATCAACTCAATTTGATCGACGAGAAACGACTCACTGCTGTTTGCCATGGTCAGACGTACCAAAAACGGATGATCAAGGCTTTCAACAAGAAAGTAAGACGTCAAGTATATCAAGTCGGAGATCTTGTAATCAAGCGGATTATCTTGCCGCAAAGTGATCCCAGGGGCAAATGGACTCCTACCTACGAAGGACCATTTGTAATCAAGAGAATCTTTTCTGGTGGTGCAATGATTCTGACCACCATGGACGGCGATGATTTGCCACACCCTGCGAACGCAGACATAGTCAAAAGATACTACGCATAAAATCACCCGACAAGTCGAAAACCCGAAAGGGAGGCTTGGGAAAAAATGGGCATCCCGGTGAACCGAAAACCCGAAAGGGCGGTTCAGGAAATAATTAGGGATAAAACAAAAAAATCTGTACACCCGGCAAGTTGAAAACCCGAAAGGGCGGCTTGGGCAAAAAAGGGTTTCCCGGTGGATCGAAAACCCGAAAGGGCGATTCAGGCAAAAGTTAGGGAATTAAAGCGTATGACTATGTCTCGTCGTATCACTTTAAAGAACAATCTCTTCATCAACAAGCTCCGAACTTCTGATCAATCCAATCATCGGCGGACGAAGCATTGAATGGACAAGATGTTCAGAGTTGTGAAGGCTATAACAGAATGGAATCTCATGGAATTGTTACACATAGTCATCTTTCTTTTGTATAAAATTTTCAATTTTTTACGACAACATCGTCTTACTAGGATGTCTGTCTCCTTTGTACAAAGATACTCATAAAAAGTTAATACAAACACTTTTCCAAATACAGAAATTATGCTTTGTCTTCCTTTTGCTTTTTACACTTATGTTTTATTTGAGAAACGTCCAATGTTTTGTTAGATAGGCATATGCATTTGAACATAATCATTCTCTTACAAATCAAGAAAGATGATTGCTGATAGGTTGAAGGTACAAATATATATCTTGATGCCCTTTCAGAAGGAATCCCCGGTAGAATTAAAATTCCAAATTCCTCAACAAAGTTAAAATCCAGAACTTAATTCCCCAAACAGAGTTAAACTTCAGGATCCTCAGCAGAACAAAAAGCTTTCTCAAAGTTGTTTTCCCCAGCTAAGAGAGCCTTCCAGAACTTAATTCCCCTCAGAAGTAAGTTTCAAGATCCCTAGTGGAGCAAAAACTGTTAATCCCCAGCAAAGCTAAAACTTCCAACTCTCAATCCCCAGCGGAACCGAATTAGTAAACATTCTCCCCACAGAATTACCTCCTATCAGATTGAAGATTCTCAGTCTCACTCCTCCAGCATGAGCCTCCCAGATTCTGAACTCCCCAGTAGAGATCATCAGAATTTTCATTCCCCACAGGTCACTAAAGATTTTCAATCCCCAACAGTGGTCCTAAGATCCCTCAACAACTGAAGATATTGTTCCCCAATCAGTTAGCAGTAAACAAGGATATCTCAGCTTCAACAATCAAAGATTCTTGCAATCCCCTACAACATTCAAGGATTCACTTTCCCCGGCAGCAGTCAAGATTCTATTATCTCCGGCTATCCAGGATTCATCTACCCTCAGCAAGACAGCTCATCAGCTTACATGCGCATTCATTACATTCATATCATAAACATTGATATAACATATATTGCATCATACATTTCATGCAACATAACTTTGTGTTTCAGCTAATATTTTACCCTTTTCAGGATAAGATTAATAAGCTTCAACTCCAACTTCCGAAAACAGTTTACGGATTCTCCAAACACGGATGTTAATCTATCGCTTGTTCAGACTCGACTTTTGAAAACAGTTTACGGACGCTTCCCAACATGGATGCTGATCTATTGCTTATTAAACTTCAAGACTTCTGAAAACAGTTCACGGGTTCTCCAGATACGGATGTTAACCTATCACGTGTTCAGATTCAACACTTCTGAAAACAGTTTATGGATTCTCCAAACACGGATGTTAATCTATCGCTTGTTCAGACTCAACTTTTGAAAACAGTTTACGGACGCTTCCCAACATGGATGATGATCTATTGCTTATTCAACTTCAAGACTTCTGAAAAAAGTTCACGAGTTCTCCAGATACGGATGTTAACCTATCACTTGTTCAAATTCAACACTTCTGAAAACAGTTTACGGATTCTCCAAACACGGATGTTAATCTATCGCTTATTCAGACTCGACTTTTGAAAACAGTTTACGGACGCTTCCCAACATGGATGCTGATCTATTGCTTATTAAACTTCAAGACTTCTGAAAATAGTTCACGGGTTCTCCAGATACGGATGTTAACCTATCACTTGTTCAGATTCAACACTTCTGAAAACAGTTTACGGATTCTCCAAACACGGATGTTAATATATCGCTTGTTCAGACTCAACTTTTGAAAACAGTTTACGGACGCTTCCAAGCATGGATGTTGATCTATTGCTTATTCAATTTCAAGACTTCTGAAAACAGTTCACGGGTTCTCCATATACGGATGTTAACCTATCACTTGTTCAGATTCAACACTTCTGAAAACAGTTTACGGATTCTCCAAACACGGATGTTAATCTATCGCTTGTTCAGACTCCACTTTTGAAAACAGTTTACGGACGCTTCCCAGCATGGATGCTGATCTATTGCTTATTCAAATTCAACTTCTGAAAACAATTTACGGATTATCCAAACATGGATGTCAATCTATTGCTTGTTCAGACCCCCAGTCCAGAGATGTTCCAAACATGGACACCTTTCTGATAATCATAACAGTTCAACATACATTCCAGATGGCATCTTTAAGCCCATCCCCCGACGAGATTCTGTCGCTCTCCAGATGGCATCTCTAAGCCCATCTCCAGCAAGATTCTGTAACATCTCCAAATGGCATCTTTAAGCCCATTCCCTCAAACTACACTTTGACGAGTGCAAATTTACGGGCACTCTAGTGTCCAATCTCCTTTTACCTTCGAGACGCGAAAGGAAAACTTGCCAATCTAACTCTTCAGGTTCAAGAAGATTGAACAGGGGCAACTGATGTACCCCAAAATTTTCCCTCCCTTTTCATTAACATTTTCTCATCACAAGACTCTTGGAACTCAAGATCAAGTTAGGGTTTGCTCTGCTCAAGACCCCTCCTTGCACTATTGACCCAAATTAGGGTTTGAGTTTGCACAGGGATATTTTGACCCAAGATGCCCAAAGTGACTTTCATGCTTCATTTTGGACTTACAAGTTTATCCATACCAAGTTTCAAGCCTTGATTCCAATCTTTGCCCAGTCAATTGGACAGTTGACCTAGAAATCAGTTGTATTAGGGAAAAAGTCAACTATGGCCAATTGACAGTCAAACCTCATGATTTTTGACCCACATCAACATTATGAACTCATATGAATCATTTGATTAAGTTTGGATCACAACTCCACAAGAAATTTGATCAGATCACCAAAAGGGCAAAATGGTCATTTTTAGGGTTTTGACTGCACAAAGGCAATTTTTGACTGTTTGACCTAACCAATGGAAAATCAAGCTCACATATGGACTCAAGGACTCAATGGCATTGTCTTGACCCATTCAACAAGTTCAAAAGATCTCAAGTGCACACGATTGACAGATGAATTTTTCAGTCAACTGATCAAAATTTGACTATATACTGAAAAGTCAAACTTTGACTTTTTGGTCAAAATCAAGTGCCAAGATTCATTTTTCATCAAGACATTTCAAATTATGAAACTTGTTCATCAAGAAATCCAAAATTGCAAATTAGGGTTTAAAATGAGAAAATTTCATAACTTAGAATTTTTCTAAGTTATGAAATTTCCTTATTTTTTCCTAACTTTGTCCCATTTTTTCACCATGATGAAATTGGATTCAAAGAAAACTTGAAACATGAAAGTTGTAGTCCATTGCAAAATCTACAACTTTGATTCACAAAGTTTTCTCAAAGGAAGCTTGTATCTCAAGTTATGATTTTTGGAACAAGGGTACAAAACATTTTTAACTTAGAGAAATTTTGCCCTATTCTAGGCAGGATTTTTGTCCAACTTCTTGGCCATTTTTCACATGATTCCACTTGGAGTTTCAATTTGCATTACAAAGATGGATTTTATTACACATTCCAAGCTTTCCAAATTGTCCAAGAACTTCTCAAACACCCTTGTGGTTAGAGAGAATCGAATTCACAAAGTTGGCCAAAACTCACTTTTGTTCATGACCAATACATGTTCATGGCAACTTGCATTTTCAAATCAGCTTGTACAATGCTAGATTGCAGGCCTCAAAACCAGTTTCACACACCTTAATTTAATGCCAAACCATTGTATTAAGGTATTATTTCATCCATTTGGACATTACATGCTAAACTAATCCTTAATTGGAAAAAGCAAAGTTTCCATTTTGATAAAGTATCACTTTATGTCAATACATGATCTTTAAAGTACAAGCCAGATCTTTGAGGCAAAGTTTGGTAGACAAATCTCATTTATCAAGAGAAAATTGTGCAGCATAGATAGAGAGGGTACACAGGCCTGCATTGCAACTTGAACCTTCTTACTTCAAAAAACAAGCAAGTTTGCAAATCATAAACAACTCTCACTTCCTGCAAGCATAAGCAAAAACAAACTTTGTACACCTCTTCCATACATAAAAACAAACCTAAGGCACGACTCATCCACCCCTAAGACCTGCTCATACTCAGAATCCCTGTTTTGCTGCAAAATAGGGCAAGCTCTGCAACTTGACCTCCATAACCATATCCACTCGTGCGTTTTTGCTCAAGCCTGTCCAAACACATTCCATACCATCCACTGAAACTATTCCAAGCCCTGAACTCAAGCTGTAACACCCTTAACCATGTTTGCCATTTTTACTTTCAAGCTGTGCAGGTGGACTTCCATAGCAAAATACAGTTGGTTTCAAAGCAAGCTAGGCATTTAGGAAGCATCCTTGGACTTCAGGCAAGCTCAACCAAAGCTCAAACTCCATTGAAGATACCTACATTGCTCTGTTCGATTCAAGCTAAAGAAGGTAAAACCATGAACTTCTATCTCTCAATCTAGGAAGAGTTAGGCTTAGGTTTATGAATTAAACATGCTCTACACATAGCCTTGAAGCCATACATATAATCACTTTTCATTTATATTAAGCGTGCTGTGAGAATTTTAACCATGAACGTTGAAGAAAAATTAGGTCAGAAATTGGGGGTGAAGAAATTCTCCCTGGTTTCTTAGAGTTAGGTCAAGTTTTTTACATGTTTGGAACCGTGGTTTGATGCTCTACATTATTTGTGTTATGAGTTTTTGCTAAAATTCAAGGAATCAAGAGATAACAGGTGTAGAAGGAAGCGTGCGTTTTCTTGTTCAAACATGTGCTGGAGGTTGAAGACAGAGTTGACTTGGGCTGGGCCTGAGTCAACTTGCTTTTCACACCTCTTTTTTTCATTTGCACCCCCTGGCCCATTGTGTGAAATACTTATCATTTTTGCATTTTTCTTTTTAATTCTGACTTAATATTTTTTGCTCAAATATAAAAATCAACAAAAATCAACAAATAACAAACAACAACCTCACATGCGACAGGAAGACCTAATGTGTGGTTGGAGGAAGTCAAAACAGACAAGGATGTAATGCTGATGATGCATGGGTCAGATGAAATTGTGTTAACAGTTGTAATTTCCTAGATTGAATATCGTTACATATTGTTGTACGCGTTTTATTAACTGTAGCAAAATCTGTTAACGGAAAACCCAAATGTTTACAACACAAATATTGAAAAGATTTTATGTATTACAATATTTATGTGGTCGAGCCAGACGCCCGATTCGGACAGTTTTTGCGATTGTGTCCGACCTGACGGCATAAACCATACTTTCTTTCCAACCTGTCAAGATCGTCCATTTCTGTTGTGATGCGCCTACTTTTGGGACGACCCTTCTTGTTCCTTCGCATTTGGTCATTGTGCCAAACTATATCGCCGTTGTATTCAGGCCAATAATCCGGTTTTGCCACCAAAGGAAAGTTGTTGTTGTAAACAGTGAGCAACGTTTCAGATTTGTAAACGTTTGACAACAGTTGAAGCGCGTCTTGATGGGTATGAGCACAAGCGTCAATGACATGAGAGCAAAGCATACGAAATGCTTGAAACCTGCCACAATCACACCATTGAGAAGGTAAAATGACCCTGTATTCTTGTCTTGGCAGGCCTTCATTGTGGTCGATTGTCTCTTTCATAATGAAGTTGTGGCTGTGTCGGTCAAACCGTATAACCATGTGAGTGTTGGCTTTAGAACTTTCAGCCTTAATGTATTTCATGCAGCTTTCACTCCATAGTTGTCCATATTGCAACACCGCATTCCACATTTCACCTCTTTTGGCAAATAACGCAGCCATCCTAAAATACGTAGATTTTACCAAGGCAGTGATTGGGAGGTTTCGTATGCCCTTGAATACCCCATTCATTGATTCAGTAAGATTCGTTGTCATATGCCCCCATCTTTGGCTATTGTCGTATGACCTAGTCCATTTTTCCACCAGAATATTGTCGATCCACCTACCGGCTTCCGGATTAGACAAACGGATCTTGTTGCGGTAATATTTGAATGTGGGTTGTGTCAATGCATATCCCGCATTCATAACCGCTTTCCTCAATGTTTTGTCCTTGACCTGCCTCGAGAAATTCTGGACGATATGCCTAACACAATAGACAGGAGTAGAAGGAGGGTCATGCCAACCATTTGCTGGATTATTGTAGGAACTTTCAATGGAGGCATGTCTGTCCGAGATCAAACAGAGATCTGGTTGAGGAGCCACGTGTGTCCGAAGATTTTTCAGGAAAAAGCTCCAAGCACCACCGGTCTCCCCCTCGACAAGGGCATACGCAACGGGGAAAATGTTGTTGTTGCCATCTTGTGCAACTGCCATGAATAGCGTGCCTTTGTACTTCCCATACAACCAAGTCCCATCAATTTGTAGAATTGGTTTGCATGATGCAAACCCTGTGATGCATGGTTGAAATGCCCAAAACACGCGACTGAATATTCCGTTGCCATGCAGTAGACTACCATCTTGGGCGTACGCTGACAATGTTTCCAGAACGTAAACACTACCTGGAGAATACGTCTTGAGTGCATTCAGGTAGCGGGGAAGTTCTCGGTATGACTCCTCCCAGTTTCCGTACACCCTTTCAATCGCCTTAGTCTTTGCTAACCACGCCTTACGGTAAGACGGAGTGTAGTTAAAAACCGTGGTGATGTGGGATATGATTGTTTTCACCTTCAAAGATGGGTCGTTGCTGACCAAGGGTAGGATTTCTTGACAGATTAGATCATAGTTGAGTTTTCGGTGGTCCTGTGATTGAGTGGAACTTACACAAGTGTGGGTAGTCATGGAACCTATGACCCAGCATTCACCCCTTAATCTGTATGATGCGGTCAGCTTGAACATACAGTCAGGGTGGACACACTTGATCTTGTACCTTTCCGGGTTGACACGATCCACCTTAAAATCAACCGAGTTGAGCATGTGAAATTTTTTAATGGCCCTGATGCATTCCTCTCTGTTACGAAACTTGTCCTTCTCTTTTAAATTTTCATCCGACTGCATATACGGTTTGAAAAATAAGTCAGTAGAAGGTTCATCTCCGCCCATGTTGAAGTTTGTCATGTGCGGAGGTGGTGTGTAGATTTTGTCTGTAGGAATACTAGGGATGCGATCATCGTCAAAATCATCGTTCAACATTTCATCAAACTCTAACTCGTTATCTTCTTCTTCATCATCAACTGCATCTACCTCATCTTGTTCATTCTCCAAAGGATCAACCTCCTGTGTCACCGGAGGCTCAACCTCCTGTGTCACCGGAGGCTCTTGAAGCAAAACGTACAACTCAATAGAGTCGTATCCAGAATAGACATGGCTGGAAATCATATTCTGGAGATCCTCGTCATCTTGAACTTCAACCTTATAAAAAATGACTTGGTTGTTTCCAAAGAAAACTGGATTCTGATAAAATATTTGGGACACCAGGCCTCGTTCAAGTTTGGCCTCCAATCTTTTTTTTAAGTACGAGAAATTGGCTTTCCCTTTTAAGAGAAATCGAATGTTGTCTGTGTTTCTAAACAAAAACCCAGCTGTGGGACAAATGTATGTCTCACCGTTGAAATGTGCTTTGACGACAAATTATGGTGAAGAGGCCATTGCGTAGAATTTTTTTAAGGTTTGAAGGTTGGAATGTTTGAGGTTTATTGATTGTATGAAGGTATGAATGTTGTAATGTTTGAAGGTTGGAATGTATGAATTTGATGACTGATTCGAAGGTTGGAAGATTTGACAGATTATGTGAATCAATGTTATGATAAACGTAAGGCTAAAAATTTCAATTAAGTAAGGATGCAACCCCCAAAGGATGCCAATAATATTACATGCAATAATGAAACCCCATAGGCTGCCACCTAGCCTGGCCCTATTCTGCACATATACATGTTTTTTGTAAGACTCCACCCATCAACTCCAATGGGCTTACATGCAATAATGAAAGGAATCCCCCAAGGCTGTCACGTAGCCTGAGCCTATGCTGTAACAAAGGACACCTCTTGTTCGCCAATTGGGGTGGCGACACCATTCATTTTTGTACTCTTTCGCCAAGTCCAATGGCGCCTCCCTTACTGTCCAATCGTGATACATGCATGGGCTTATGAAACCCCATAGGCTGCCACCTAGCCTGGCCCTATTATGCACATATACATTTATTTTGTAAGACTCCACCCATCAACTCCAATGGGCTTGCATGCAATAATGAAAGGAATCCCCCAAGGCTTTCACGTAGCCTGAGCCTATGTTGTAACAAAGGACACCTCTTGTTCGCCAATTGGGGTGGCGACACCATTCATTTTTGTACTCTTTCGCCAAGTCCAATGGCGCCTCCCTTACTGTCCAATCGTGATACATGCATGGGCTTATGAAACCCCATAGGCTGCCACCTAGCCTGGCCCTATTCTGCACATATACATTTATTTTGTAAGACTCCACCCATCAACTCCAATGGGATTGCATGCAATAATGAAAGGAATCCCCCAAGGCTGTCACGTAGCCTGAGCCTATGCTGTAACAAAGGACACCTCTTGTTCGCCAATTGGGGTGGTGACACCATTCATGCAAATGTGACACTTCGCAGGCATGCAAGCACAAGCAACCACTACATCAAACTTATTTGCCTATAAATACATACCATATCATACATCTCTCAGACCCGCACAAGTCTCACTCTCTGCTACGAAATATTTCATAAGTCTATCATACTCTCTATCTCTTCCTAAGTCTTTCATACTCTCAAGCATTTTAAACAATGGCTCTTCTAACAATGGGCGATACTCACAGAGGCACAAGGGAAAACATTACAGCATTTGTAAGTTTATTCTTTGGTTATACATTTTTCATACTTCAAATAACACGTTGTTCATCTTAATTAATCTTACACCTGTTAAATTATGAACTCAGGACACAAAAAGATTCAGAATCCGTTCGCACAACTACCTGGCTCCCGACCCATTTATCGTCCCTTATCTGGAATACGCAGGTTTTGGACATGTGATAAAGATCTCCAACTGCACCATTGACTCGAAGTTCATTCTTGCAATGTTGGAAAGGTGGAGACCGGAGACCCATACATTTCACCTACCAATAGGTGAATGTACCATCACGCTAGAGGATGTGTACATGCTACTGGGTCTCCCTGTCGACGGTAAGAACGTATCTTATGATACTTTTTTGTACATTTTTATTTCCCGAAAGTACGGGAAATAGTGTAAATTTTATGTACTTACATTTACTAACAAATTTTGAAAAAACAAGAAAATATAGTTGGGGTTCTGCAGTATTAGCCCACCTATACAGTTCCTTGTGCAAAAACGCAGTCAAGGAAAAATGTACATTTTATGGGTGCGCATTTTTACTACAAGCCTGGGGTTGGTGGAGGATGGAGTCCTTAAACCCCGTCAACAACAACACTTTCGGTTTCCCGTACGCAACAAAGTAAGTCATCAACTTATAGCATTTATAACTATTCTGCTCTTCCCAAAATATATGCTAAGAATAACATGTTTCTCATTTTCTTTAGGTACTGCGTGAGGGGTATGGATTACGGCAAGAATCCAAGATTCAATGTCGCACTCTACCGCAATCTGTTGGATCACTTAGGCCCAGATGACGTACGTTGTAGCTTTTAACTTTTATTCATTTAAATTATTTATACATTACTTTTGCGCTAACCTGATTTAAATTTTATCGCAGTTCGTCTGGAGACCATATTTGGGTTTGGGCCATGATCCAAACCCGGAGGATGCAGCAACTTAGACTGCGAAGACTGAAATCATTCGGTTCAACATTATGGAGATGCACCACAGCGACCGTGTGAAGATGCAGTTCGGAATGCATCAAGAGATACCAAGTGATCCAACAGATTTGTCCCCATGGCATCTTAAAAGGGTCGACGCCCAGTGGGGTCTTACCAACTGGAAAGACTTCGCTTCGGAATGGTGTAAGATGTGGCAGAGGCGTCACCGCTACGTCTTGCAATTCCCGGTTTTCCTTACTCAAGGTAACATGCGACACACGAATCAATATTTGTCGTGGTACAGGTCGGTTAGTAACCCAGAAATGCACGTGTCTCATCCAAGGTACTTGGTTGACCCACGCACACAATGGGCACAACCCTCGATTCCCCATCAACAAACCTAAAACCCATCAACCTCCCACCAACCCCCAAGAAGAAACAGACCCACAAACACCCAACCACATTCCCCACCACAACACAACTACAATCAAATGTCGTACAACCAACCACAATCACCACCAAACTACCAATACCCCGATATGCCTCAAACCCAACCACAATACCAACCCCAATACCAGCACACCCACATACCCCACACACAATTTCAATCTTCCACATATCCCAATATGGCGCCCTCAACATCCAGCCTTAGCCCTGATATGGGAATGTCGGAAGATTACGACCAAGCCGACCAAACCTACCATCACCCACCATATCACCAAACCACCCAACATTCTCAATACCAAACACCCCAAGATCCATTTCCTTTCTACCCCCCGTACTCAAACGACCAATGCTACAGACCAACCATGGAACCCCACCCACCTCCAACACGACCAAACTTTGAGGGTATGGGTAACCGACTGTACCAGAGCGGATCTTCTAGATATGGAGATCTGACTGATTTTATGGATTCGGACTGCATTGACTTCGCTGGGCCATCGACCTTGCCGCAGCAGGAAACGCGACGGCACCCAACACGAGAAAGGCAAGGACGGGGATGCGGAACCGAGGGTCATTACCGGGTTCCGGGGGATCATTGATGTATCTTTTTTTTTTCAAGTATTTTTGTATCCATTTTTTTTCCAGTATTTTTGTATCCATTTTTTTATCTGTTTTTTTACTGTTATTTTAATGTAATACAGTTGGATGTAATTATTTTTTTTATAATAAAAAGTCCATTTTGTTGATCTCTGTCCAACAGGCAATGCACCGGAAAAAAAAAATTGTTTTGCCCTAAAAATACACTAAGGCTCCATCTCACTTGGCTTAGGGCATGCCCTAAGCACATAGGCGCCAAGTGAGATGGCGCCTCCCTTAAAAAAATAGGTGGAGGCGCCAAGTGAGATGGCTCCTCCTTTGGGGAGTCATCTGAAACATGGTTATTTGCGTGTTTTTTTCCGAAACCCGGTTATTTGCGAAATATTATTTTAATACTTGGTTATTAATAAAAAAAATTCAACATATGTATGTAAATAATATAAAACCTCTTTTATTTAAAACCCTAAAAATAATACAAAAATATTTATTTTTTCAGTTATTATTTTTTGTTTACATTTTGAAAACATTTTCTAAAATATACATTTTTTGTAAATAATTAATATTTTATTTTTGTATATATTTAGTATATTTAATATAATATATAAATACTTGTATATTTTATTAGAATACTTAGGATAAAAATATAGAAATAATACATTTTTATTTTTATTTAATATTTGACATCAAAAATACTTTTTTACAATATACTTCTTATTTTTTGTATATAATTAACAAATAATGTATATAATTAATAAATAAATACTATTTATTCAAAAACTAGGGTTTTGTCCTAAATGACAAAAATATTCAAAATTTGACCTTTTTATTTTTGTTTATATTTCACATTGAAAAATACTTTCACATACATAAAAAATAATTTTGTGCATAATGCATTTTGCATATTTATTGTATTTATTTAAATATTGTACAATTAAATTTTGTATATTCGATATGGATGTAATAGCTTAGAATTTAATTTCTTGTCAAATATCCCCAAATTCAAACTTGTACCCCCATCCCCATAATCATTGTTGTAATAGCTTAGCATTTAAATTTCCGCATTTAAAAGCTTTCAAATTATGCCATGATAGACCTAGGGTTTGTATGCAAATAAAACCAACAAATAGCTTGACCTAATTCAAGATAAACATGTATGAAAACAAATACAATGCACACTTGCATCCCTAGGGTTACTCCACTTGTTGCCTTCAAAAATGGGCCATGGTGGCATGTTAAGTGTCTTTGGCAAAACAAAAACAAATCAAATGATCATAGTCCCTCGATGACGCTATCAAGTTGCCTAAAAATGATCAAGTCCCTTGAGAAAATTGCCAAAGATACTTGGCACTATTGCCTCCATGGTCTAAATGATGACCCGCGCCCGTCCCGTTAACATCCTAACACAAGGTTGTTCACCAAATACAATGGTGAAACAATAATGTTAAAAGGGTTAAAACATAAGAAAGATCTTTGAGAAATTTAGGGTAGATAGCTCTTGGTTACTTGACCAAACTTGCAAAACAATCCTTGCCATTTTTCAAAACACACATCACAACACAACTTCAAAACAAACTTTTAAAAACATTGAAACATATTTTCAAAAAGACACACACCTTTATAAAACATTCAAACAAGAATTGTTACAATGGTTGCCTAGACAAGGCATCTTTTTCAAAACATTTTCAAAACCACACACACAAAGCACCATTTCAAACAATTGAAAAGCAAAGGCAAGTGATCTAAGCAAGTAACTAAGAGCCCATGGATAACCATGGATAGAAAGGGTGCTAATACCTTCCCTTTCATTAATCTACTCCACGAACCCAAGAAAACATCTCAAAGGTTTTTCCTGTGCTTTTTAACCTTTCCTTAGGATAAAATAAAAAGTCGGTGACGACTCTTGCTCAACCGAAACATTTGCGAAAACAAACGTAAAACCCAAGTCAGTTCTCCCACCGTATCACATCCCCACAATGGTAAAGTGGTGCAATTTGAAAGCTACTATATATACAACACCCAACACTTTTAGATTTCTTAAGGTTCATTTGCAAAGAAGAATGCTCTGTATTCATGGAGAATGGAGCGAAACGACTTGAGCAATATGAAGACGGAGATGGAAACACATCTGGAGCAGAGAAGATCTTGTGCAAGTGAAGAAAATGCGTCTGGAGTAAAGACGATGGCGAAGAACATATATAAATAAGATGAAGATAACATGCAAGCTCCCCAGCTACAGAGGTCAAGTTAACGAACATTTGAGCCCAACTGACATAAGGGAGTTCTTTTTTATGTTTTGAAACTTAAGGGACCAATTTGATACGAAAAAATTAAGGGACCAAACTTAACCATGACCTATAGTTAAGAAACCAAAATGAGTATTTTGTCTAATAGAATTTATAAATTTCAACGAAATTAGTTACAATAAAAATAAAATTCATGATACTTTAGGCTATACGTTGGAAATTATAACATTTATATAAAAGGGAAATTATGAGCATATGTTAAAGTCAAATAAAAATTTATTGTGACATTATTATCTTTGTAAGAGTTATTAGTGTGTATTATTGCATAATTATTGGTCATATTTTTTATAAACTCCGTTAATATTTGAAACCGGAGGACTACTGTCTGTATTTTCTTAAAACCAAGATGTTATAACCATAGTTTTAAAATTTATATCCTTTCAGTTGGTGAGACCGGTTAGACTGTGAATCAGAGAGTAGAACAATTCATTAAGGTTATTAGATCATTGTTGTCGATAAAAATCAGTGTGACTCAGACGGTTCACTAGTCAGATCAGTGAACCTGTGGGTTACTTAATCTGACGGATTGAATGTTTTATGTTTTTTAACTTAATTATAATTTTCATTCTTTATTTTCATTTTCTTAAGTTTGGGTGATCTATTTTAAAATCCGGTTTTATTAATATATATAATTATCTTAATTAATTTAAATACCGAAATAATATTACAATTATAAATATCAAATTTTATCAAATTTTAAGAATCTGATCTATAACCTTTTAAAATTATTGGGATTGTAATTTTACCTCTGCACCTTATATCTCTTTGATGTTTAATTTAATTAAAGAAAAGAAATTTATATATTCTATAATTATAATATTACAATTTTCGTTATATTCTATGTAATATGTCATTTTGTGAACCTTTAGGAACATGTCTATGTAACATGTCATTTTGTCAACCTTTTGAAACATGTCTATGTAATATGTCATTCTATCAAACTTTTGCAACATGTCTATGTAACATATCATTATGTCAACCTTTTGGAACATGTCTATGTATTTTGGAACATATCTATGTAATGTGTCAACTTCATATTTTCCTTTCAAGTAATCCGATGTGTTCATTTACTAGTAATACCCAAATTTATGTTTCTACAATTCATGATATGCCAAACAAAATAAGTTATATTAAAATTATAAACTGTGTTAAAATTACACATAAGATTGCACATAATATTCATAAACTGATAAATTGTGTTAGAATTACACATAAACTGTATCGAAATTACACACAAGGTTGCTACATACACCTAATATAGCTTAGTGAAAAATACACATAACATTACAAAACACATAATCTTCGATGTTTTTTTTCCACTTCAACATCTTGTTCAGTAGAATTTGATGTTCTAACACAGCATCCCCTAATTCTTCATTTCTAACCCTCAATTTTTCATACTGATTCTTAGTTTCATCTAAATCCTTTATTGTGCTTTCCAATCTATTAATCGCTACTTGGTTTATGTCTTCTGCCAATTCCTCATGAAACCAGTCTAAGAAACCACATCCTCTTTGCAAGGATTCCTGCAAATTTAAAAAATTGATCAAACGTTGTTTACCAATTTTTAACATACGCAAACAATAATTAGGACTTACCTTGTAAGTGCGACAACCCTAAAGTTAATTTCCATAATTCTTCTCACAGGTTGTCCTACGAAGAACAGTGTTATCTCCACAATGGCAAAGTGGTGCAATTTGAAAGCTACTGTATACACAACACCCAACACTTTTAGATTTCTTAAGGTTCATTTGCAAAGAAGATTGCTCCGTATTCATGGAGAATGGAGCAAAACGACTTGAGAAATATGAAGACGGAGATGGAAACACATCTGGAGCAGAGAAGATATTGTGCAAGTGAAGAAAATGCGTCTGGAGTAAAGACGATGGCGAAGAACATATATAAATAAGATGAAGATAACATGCAAGATCCCCAGCTACAGAGGTCAAGTTAACGAACGTTTGAGCCCAACTGACATAAGGGACTTCTTTTTTATGTTTTGAAACTTAAGGAACCAATTTGATCCAAAAAAAAATTAAGGGACCAAACTGAACCATGACCTATAGTTAAGATACCAAAATGAGTATTTTGTCTAATATAATTTATAAATTTCAACGAAATTAGTTACAATAAAAAAAAATTCATGATACTTTAGGCTATACGTTAGGAATTATAATATTTAAATAAAAGGGAAATTATGAGCATATGTTAAAGTCAAATAAAAATTTATAGTGACATTATTATCTTTGTAAGAGTTATCAGTGTGTATTATTGCATAAGTATTGGTCATATTTTTTTATAAACTCCATTAATATTTGAAACCGGAGGACTACTGTCTGTATTTTCTTAAAACCAAGATGTTATAACCATAGTTTTAAAATTTATATCCTTTCAGTCAGTTGGACCGGTTATACTGTGAATCAGAGAGTAGAACGATTCATTAAGGTTATTAGATCATTATTGTCGATAAAAATCAGTGTGACTCAGATGGTTCACTAGTCAGATCAGTGAACCTGTGGGTTACTTAATCTAACGAATTGAATGTTTTATGTTTTTTAATTTAATTATAATTTTAATTCTTTATTTTCATTTTCTTAAGTTTGGGTGCTCTATTTTAAAATCCGGTTTTATTAATATATATAATTATCTTAATTAATTTAAATACCGAAATAATATTACAATTATAAATATCAAATTTTATCAAATTTGAAGAATCTGATCTATAACCTTTTAAAATTATTGGGATTGTAATTTTACCTCTGCACCTTATATCTCTTTGATGTTTAATTTAATTAAAGAAAAGAAAGTTATATATTCTATAATTATAATATTACAATTTTCGTTATATTCTATGTAATATGTCATTTTGTGAACCTTTAGGAACATGTCTATGTAACATGTCATTTTGTCAACCTTTTGAAACATGTCTATGTAATATGTCATTCTATCAAACTTTTGCAACATGTCTATGTAACATATCATTATGTCAACCTTTTGGAACATGTCTATGTATTTTGGAACATATATATGTAATGTGTCAACTTCATATTTTCCTTTCAAGTAATCCGATGTGTTCATTTACTAGTAATACCCAAATTTATGTTACTACAATTCATGATATGCCAAACAAAATAAGTTATATTAAAATTATAAACTGTGTTAAAATTACACATAAGATTGCACATAATATTCATAAACTGATAAATTGTGTAAGAATTACACATAAACTGTATCGAAATTACACACAAGGTTGCTACATACACCTAATATAGCTTAATGAAAAATACACATAACATTACAAAACACATAATCTTCAATGTTTTTTTCCTCTTCAACATCTTGTTCAGTTGAATTTGATGTTCTAACACAGCATCCCCTAATTCTTCATTTCTAACCCTCAATTTTTCATACTGATTCTTAGTTTCATCTAAATCCTTTATTATGCTTTCCAATCTATTAATCGCTACTTGGTTTATGTCTTCTGCCAATTCCTCATGAAACCAGTATAAGAAACCACATCCTCTTTGCAAGGATTCCTGCAAATTTAAAAAATTGATCAAACGTTGTTTACCAATTTTTAACATACGCAAACAATAATTAGGACTTACCTTGTAAGTGCGACAACCCTAAAATTAATTTCCATAATTCTTCTCAGAGGTTGTCCTACGAAGAACAGTGTTATCTCCACAATGGCAAAGTGGTGCAATTTGAAAGCTACTGTATACACAACACCCAACACTTTTAGATTTCTTAAGGTTCATTTGCAACGAAGATTGCTTTGTATTCATGGAGAATGGAGCGAAACGACTTGAGCAATATGAAGACGGAGATGGAAACACATCTGGAGCAGAGAAGATCTTGTGCAAGTGAAGAAAATGTGTCTGGAGTAAAGACGATGGCGAAGAACATATATAAATAAGATGAAGATAACATGTAAGATCCCCAGTTACAGAGGTCAAGTTAACAAACGTTTGAGCCCAACTGACATAAGGGACTTCTTTTTTATGTTTTGAAACTCAAGGAACCAATTTGATACGAAAAAAATTAAGGGACCAAACTGAACCATGACCTATAGTTAAGATGCCAAAATGAGTATTTTGTCTAATAGAATTTATAAATTTCAACGAAATTAGTTACAATAAAAAAAAAAGCATGATACTTTAGGCTATACATTGGGAATTATAATATTTAAATAAAAGGGAAATTATGAGCATATGTTAAAGTCAAATAAAAATTTATAGTGACATTATTATCTTTGTAAGAGTTATCAGTGTGTATTATTGCATAAGTATTGGTCATATTTTTTATAAACTCCATTAATATTTGAAACCGGAGGACTACTGTCTGTATTTTCTTAAAACCAAGATGTTATAACCATAGTTTTAAAATTTATATCCTTTCAGTCGGTTGGACCGGTTAGACTGTGAATCAGAGAGTAGAACGATTCATTAAGGTTATTAGATCATTATTGTCGATAAAAATCAGTGTGACTCAGACGGTTCACTAGTCAGATCAGTGAACCTGTGGGTTACTTAATCTAACGAATTGAATGTTTTATGTTTTTTAACATAATTATAATTTTCATTCTTTATTTTCATTTTCTTAAGTTTGGGTGCTCTATTTTAAAATCCGGTTTTATTAATATATATAATTACCTTAATTATTTTTAATACCGAAATAATATTACAATTATAAATTTCAAATTTTATCAAATTTTAAGAATCTGATCTATAACCTTTTAAAATTATTGGGATTGTAATTTTACCTCGGCACCTTATATCTCTTTGATGTTTAATTTAATTAAAGGAAAGAAAGTTATATATTCTATAATTATAATATTACAATTTTCGTTATATTCTATGTAATATGTCATTTTGTGAACCTTTAGGAACATGTCTATGTAACATGTCATTTTGTCAACCTTTTGAAACATGTCTATGTAATATGTCATTCTATCAAACTTTTGCAACATGTCTATGTAAAATATCATTATGTCAACCTTTTGAAACATGTCTATGTATTTTGGAACATATCTATGTAAGGTGTCAACTTTATATTTTCCTTTCAAGTAATCTGATGTGTTTATTTACTAGTAATACCCAAATTTATGTTGCTACAATTCATGATATGCCAAACAAAATAAGTTATATTAATATTATAAACTGTGTTAAAATTACACATAAGATTGCACATAATATTCATAAACTGATAAATTGTGTTAGAATTACACATAAACTGTATCGAAATTACACACAAGGTTACTACATACACCTAATATAGCTTAATTAAAAATACACATAACATTACAAAACACATAATATCCAATGTTTTTTTCCACTTAAACATCTTGTTCCGTTGAATTTGAAGTTCTAACACGGCATCCCCTAATTCTTCATTTTTAACCCTCAATTTTTCATATTGATTCTTAGTTTCATCTAAATCCTTTATTGTGCTTTCCAATCTATTAATCGCTACTTGGTTTATGTCTTCTGCCAATTCCTCATGAAACCGGTCGAAGAAACCACATCCTTTTTGCAAGGATTCCTGCAAATTTAAAAAATTGATCAAACGTTGTTTACCAATTTTTAACATACGCAAACAAAAATTAGGACTTACCTTGTAAGTGTGACAACCCCAAAATTTATTTCCATAATTATTCTCAGAGGTTGTCCTACGAAGAACAGTGTTATCTCCACAATGGCAAAGTGGTGCAATTTGAAAGCTACTGTATACACAACACCCAACACTTTCAGATTTCTTAAGGTTCATTTGCAAAGAAGAATGCTTCGTATTCATGGAGAATGGAGCGAAATGACTTGAGCAATATGAAGACGGAGATGAAAATACATCTGGAGCAGAGAAGATTTCGTGCCAGTGAAGAAAACGCGTCTGGAGTAAAGACGATGGCGAAGAACATATAAAAATAAGATGAAGATAACTTGCAAGCTCACCAGCTACATAGGTCAAGTTAACGAACGTTTGAGCCCAACTGACATAAGGGACTTCTTTGTTATGTTTTGAAACTTAAGGAACCAATTTGATACGAAAAAATTTAAGGGACCAAACTGAACCATGACCTATAGTTAAGATACCAAAATGAGTATTTTGTCTAATAGAATTTATAAATTTCAACGAAATTAGTTACAATAAAAATTAAATTCATGATACTTTAGGCTATACGTTGGAAATTATAACATTTAAATAAAAGGGAAATTATGAGCATATATTAAAGTCAAATAAAAATTTATGGTGACATTATTATCTTTTTAAGAGTTATTAGTGTGTATTATTGCATAAGTATTGGTCATATTTTTTATAAACTCCGTTAATATTTGAAACCGGAGGACTACTGTCTGTATTTTCTTAAAACCAAGATGTTATAACCATAGTTTTAAAATTTATATCCCTTCAGTCGGTTGGACCGGTTAGACTGTGAATCAGAGAGTAGAACAATTCAGTAAGGTCATTAGATCATTGTTGTCGATAAAAATCAGTGTGACTCAGACGGTTCACTAGTCAGATCAGTGAACCTGTGGGTTACTTAATCTGACGGATTGAATGTTTTATGTTTTTTAACTTAATTATAAATTTCATTCTTTATTTTCATTTTCTTAAGTTTGGGTGCTCTATTTTAAAATCCGGTTTTATTAATATATATAATTATCTTAATTAATTTAAATACCGAAATAATATTACAATTATAAATATCAAATTTTATCAAATTTTAAGAATCTGATCTATAACCTTTTAAAATTATTGGGATTGTAATTTTACCTATGCACCTTATATCTCTTTGATGTTTAATTTAATTAAAGAAAAGAAAGTTATATATTCTATAATTATAATATTACAATTTTCGTTATATTCTACTCCCTCCGGTCTCATATGTAAGCAAAAAAAAAAAGCTCACCCTTTAAGAAAGTGGCTATATATTCATTTAAGTAATGGAAAATATACATTTTTCTATATTTACCCTTATTTATTAATTTAGAAATAAATTAATATTTTTATTATAACCATTTAATGGTTAGTCAATTTTTATTAATACCATTTAATGGTTAGTCATTTAGTGGTTATATATTCCACTTACTCTTACTAAAATTTCCTGTAGAAATTTGTCCCGCCTAAAAACAACACTTCTTAGTCCATTTACTGTATTCTCCACCCGCCTAAATTTCCATGGTCCCGTCCTGTAGAAATTTAACATTTTCATAGTGAGTTCTATAAATACTAAAGCTTTTGGTTCTCATTTTCATAGCCAAAATTTTACATTTCCTGTATCATTATCTTTTGGTTCTCATAAAAATGCCTCTTAATATTGATCTAAACACTCCATATATTGATCATGAAATGATGGAATGCAACATAGCACCATCCATTAATCTAAATGATCCTTCTTCAAGTAATTTTAACTTGTCTTTTAAGGACCTACATGGTAGTTCATCAAATGAAGAATACATGGAAGAAGCTAATATGTTCAATTGTGAAAATGATTTTGAACATGGTTTTTTTAATATTAATGAGGACATTGATGTTGATGCTTTATATTCAAATGAAGTTCATGTCATGGAAGAAGGTAATATGCTCTAATACTTTTATGTTAGATAATTTTTGAACAACTTAATTAATTTTTTTCACTTTTAATACTGTTTTATAAAATTGCAGAGAGTGAATTTATTCCAAATGAAGAAGATGGAGAGGAGACTGAATTTAATCAATATGAAAGTGATGGAGAAACTGAAAGTATTGCAGCTAGTAAAATTTTTTATCATATCATTATATTTTTGTTTGTTCATATCATTACTGTGTCATCTTTTTTTCATATCATATCATTACTTTTTGTTTTCTATTCATTACTACATTGCCATATTTTGTTTATAAATATAAAACATGCATGAGTCATGCATTAGCAACAAACATGAGACATGCATAAATTAATATAAATGGAGTGTCATCATTTGTTTTCTATTCATTACAGAGCCATATTTTGTTTGCCAATAAGAACATGTAGTAACAAACATGAGACAGTAGCAGCGTAGCAGCATATACTTGTTTCTTAATTATTTTCAATTTTTTCATGCAGTGTCCACAATGGTTCAACATGAACCTGAAACTTTTAAGAAAAAAAGATCATTTTTAAACAATGATCAACGGAAAATAATTGCTCAATTATTGATAAAGAATAGTTGTGGTGGAAAACTAAAATCCGGAACTGTTATATGGTTGGCATCCAAATACTCGGTATCCATCGATGTTATTTATCGAATTTGGAAACAAGTATCTCAAACAGGTGATGCGTCTCATAAAAGAACAAAAAATATGGTCGGAAAAGAGTTGCGGTAGATATTGAAAAAGTGCGGGATATTTCGTTAGCTAAACGTAGCACTCTTCAGAGCCTCGCATTTGCCTTGGGCATTAGCAAAACAGCATTGTTTAAGTTTGTAAAGGATGGGACTTTGCGTCGGCATTCAAATGCTCTAAAGCCACAAATGAAAGATAGCAATATGAAAGATCGTCTTAGATTTTTCTTGTCCATGCTTGAAGAAACTAGTCTTCCTCATGATCCGAAGTTTAAGTCTATGCATAATATCGTCCACATAGATGAAAAATGGTTCTACATGACCAAAAAATCAGCTAACTACTACCTTCTTGAATATGAGGATGAGCCATATCGCACATGCAAAAATAAAAATTTTATTGGAAAAGTCATGTTTTTAGTAGCAGTCGCTAGGCCTAGATTTGATGACGGTGATAAGGAGATATTTTCGGGAAAAATTGGCGTCTTTCCTCTTGTTCAAAAAGTTGCAGCAAAAAGGTCAAGTATCAATAGAGCTTCAGGTACACTTGAAACTAAACCGATTACTTCTATCACTAAAGAAGTTAGTCGAAATTTTCTAATCAATAAAGTGTTACCTGCAATTAAAGAAAAATGGCCGAGAGAACATGCAATGGAAACAATTTATATACAACAAGATAATGCTCCGTGTCATGTTTCTATTGATGATGAAGAATTTCGTAAAGCAGCTTCTGAAGGAGGATTTGACATCTGTTTATCTTGTCAACCACCGAATTCTCCTGATTTAAATGTTTTAGATTTGGGTTTTTTCAATGCCATTCAATCATTACAACAAAAGGAAGTTTCAAAATCAGTTGATGAACTCATTGAAGTTGTGAAAAACTCATATGATAATTTTTCTAGCAAACAATCTGACAAAATTTTTCTCACACTTCAATCTTGTATGATTGAAATCATGAAAATTAAAGGATCTAATAATTACCGAATTCCCCATATGAAGAAAGAAGTGTTGCTTAATCGAGGCATACTACCTACGCAACTAAAATGTGACCGAGAGTTAGTTGAAAATACTTTTCAATATTTAAACAATGATAATTAAGGTACGAACTTGTTGGTTTATATAATCGTATTTTCTATAAATTTTTAAATAAAATAGTGTACGCTAATTTTTGTCAAATTTGATTTATTCATTTTTCAGGAGGTTGGTTCTAGATCAAGGAATTTACATGGAGAAGGAAATATGAAGAATGCTAGTTAGTTACATTAGACTTATTAGTTTATGTGTTGTACTACCTATTTCAAATTATTGGTACTGTACATTATAATAAGAAGAAAATATGAAGAATGCTAGTTAGTTTACATTAGACTTACTAGTTAGTTTCATGAAGAATGCATGTTAGTTCCTTACTGATGGCACTGGTACTGCACGTTAGAATTTTTTAACAAATGAAAAATAAAATAGACAATGACATTACTCCAAAAAACCAATAGAAGATGATTAGAAAAATAAACATTAAACATCACAATCATAAAGAAACATAGCAGTACAATTCTTTAACAGTGCAATAGAAACAACAAAGAAACATTAAACATCATAAAAATCCAAATAAGAACACACCTAGTTTAAATAATCTAAGTAAATTTTTATCATATCTTTAACCTCTTCTTTCTTGACACCAAAGTTCAATGCTGGTAATTTGTTCAGATCAAACTCATCCATATCTAAGTATTCAACAATGGTGTTTTCATTTGTTGGAGTTAGAGCATTTTCACTTTCATTCTTTGGAGTGATATTTTCTGCACTTTCATTTGTTGGAGTTTGAATTGCTTCAGGAACTTTATTGTCTTCGATACCTAAATCAAAAGATGGAAACTCATTAGCTAAATGATGTGGGTTTGCCATTTTTAAAGTATAAAAAAAAAAGGAAGAACAAGACTCATGGAGTTTTGTACAATATGATACTGCACCATTTATAATAGGATATGACTTTTCAAAAGCCAATGATAACAAATGCAACGTTTCAGAATAAATGCTCTTTTGGAAGTGTAAAAAGTGGAGTTATTATAGGAATAAACATGAATATTGAAAAACTAAATTTGAGGGTAAAATTGGAATGGTATATTTAATTGTAACCATTGTAATTAATTTTTGCTTATATTTGAGACTCCAAATTTTTTTTTTTGCTTACATATGAGACCGTAGGGAGTATGTAATATGTCATTTTGTGAACCTTTAGGAACATGTCTATATAACATGTCATTTTGTCAACCTTTTGAAACATGTCTATGTAATATGTCATTCTATCAAACTTTTGCAACATGTCTATGTAACATATCATTATGTCAACCTTTTGGAACATGTCTATGTATTTTGGAACATATCTATGTAATGTGTCAACTTCATATTTTCCTTTCAAGTAATCCGATGTGTTCATTTACTAGTAATACCCAAATTTATGTTACTACAATTCATGATATGCCAAACAAAATAAGTTATATTAAAATTATAAACTGTGTTAAAATTACACATAAGATTGCACATAATATTCATAAACTGATAAATTGTGTAAGAATTACACATAAACTGTATCGAAATTACACACAAGGTTGCTACATACACCTAATATAGCTTAATGAAAAATACACATAACATTACAAAACACATAATCTTCAATGTTTTTTTCCAATTCAACATCTTGTTCAGTTGAATTTGATGTTCTAACACAACATCCCCTAATTCTTCATTTCTAACCCTCAATTTTTCATACTGATTCTTAGTTTCATCTAAATCCTTTATTGTGCTTTCCAATCTATTAATCGCTACTTGGTTTATGTCTTCTTCCAATTCCTCATGAAACCAGTCTAAGAAACCACATCCTCTTTGCAAGGATTCCTGCAAATTTAAAAAATTGATCAAACGTTGTTTACCAATTTTTAACATACGCAAACAATAATTAGGACTTACCTTGTAAGTGCGACAACCCTAAAATTAATTTCCATAATTCTTCTCAGAGGTTGTCCTACGAAGAATAGTGTTATCTCCATAATGGCAAAGTGGTGCAATTTGAAAGCTACTGTATACACAACACCCAACACTTTTAGATTTCTTAAGGTTCATTTGCAAAGAAGATTGCTCCGTATTCATGGAGAATGGAGCAAAACGACTTGAGCAATATGAAGATGGAGATGGAAACACATCTGGAGCAGAGAAGATCTTGTGCAAGTAAAGAAAATGCGTCTGGAGTAAAGACGATGGCGAAGAACATATATAAATAAGATAAAGATAACATGCAAGATCCCCAGCTACAGAGGTCAAGTTAACGAACGTTTGAGCCCAACTGACATAAGGGACTTCTTTTTTATGTTTTGAAACTTAAGGAACCAATTTGATACGAAAAAAATTAAGGGACCAAACTGAACCATGACCTATAGTTAAGATACCAAAATGAGTATTTTGTCTAATAGAATTTATAAATTTCAACGAAATTAGTTACAGTAAAAAAAATTCATGATACTTTAGGCTATACGTTGGAAATTATAATATTTAAATAAAAGGGAAATTATGAGCATATGTTAAAGTCAAATAAAAATTTATAGTGACATTATTATCTTTGTAAGAGTTATAAGTGTATATTATTGCATAAGTATTGGTCATATTTTTTATAAACTCCATTAATATTTGAAACCGGAGGACTACTGTCTGTATTTTCTTAAAACCAAGATGTTATAACCATAGTTTTAAAATTTATATCCTTTCAGTCAGTTGGACCGGTTAGACTGTGAATCAGAGAGTAGAACGATTCATTAAGGATATTAGATCATTATTGTCGATAAAAATCAGTGTGACTCAGACGGTTCCCTAGTCAGATCAGTGAACCTGTGGGTTACTTAATCTAACAGATTGAATGTTTTATGTTTTTTAACTTAATTATAATTTTCATTCTTTATTTTCATTTTCTTAAGTTTGGGTGCTCTATTTTAAAATCCGGTTTTATTAATATATATAATTACCTTAATTATTTCTAATACCGAAATAATATTACAATTATAAATTTCAAATTTTATCAAATTTTAAGAATCTGATCTATAACCTTTTAAAATTATTGGGATTGTAATTTTACCTCTGCACCTTATATCTCTTTGATGTTTAATTTAATTAAAGAAAAGAAAGTTATATATTCTATAATTATAATATTACAATTTTCGTTATATTCTATGTAATATGTCATTTTGTGAACCTTTAGGAACATGTCTATGTAACATGTCATTTTGTCAACCTTTTGAAACATGTCTATGTAATATGTCATTCTATCAAACTTTTGCAACATGTCTATGTAAAATATCATTATATCAACCTTTTGGAACATGTCTATGTATTTTGGAACATATCTATGTAACGTGTCAACTTTATATTTTCCTTTCAAGTAATCTGATGTGTTTATTTACTAGTAATACCCAAATTTATGTTGCTACAATTCATGATATGCCAAACAAAATAAGTTATATTAATATTATAAATTGTGTTAAAATTACACATAAGATTGCACATAATATTCATAAACTGATAAATTATGTTAGAATTACACATAAACTGTATCGAAATTACACACAAGGTTACTACATACACCTAATATAGCTTAATAAAAAATACACATCACATTACAAAACACATAATATTCAATGTTTTTTTCCACTTAAACATCTTGTTCCGTTGAATTTGAAGTTCTAACACGGCATCCCCTAATTCTTCCTTTTTAACCCTCAATTTTTCATACTGATTCTTAGTTTCATCTAAATCCTTTATTGTGCTTTCCAATCTATTAATCGCTACTTGGTTTATGTCTTCTGCCAATTCCTCATGAAACCAGTCGAAGAAACCCGTCCTTTTTGCAAGGATTCCTGCAAATTTAAAAAATTGATCAAACGTTGTTTACCAATTTTTAACATACGCAAACAAAAATTAGGACTTACCTTGTAAGTGTGACAACCCCAAAATTTATTACCATAATTATTCTCAGAGGTTGTCCTACGAAGAACAGTGTTATCTCCACAATGGCAAAGTGGTGCAATTTGAAAGTTACTGAATACACAACACCCAACACTTTCAGATTTCTTAAGGTTCATTTGCAAAGAAGATTGCTCTGTATTCATGGAGAATGGAGCGAAACGACTTGAGCAATATGAAGACGGAGATGGAAACACATCTGGAGCAGAGAAGATCTTGTGCAAGTGAAGAAAATGCGTCTGGAGTAAAGACGATGGTGAAGAACATATATAAATAAGATGAAGATAACATGCAAGATCCCCAGCTACAGAGGTCAAGTTAACAAACGTTTGAGCCCAACTGACATAAGGGACTTCTTTTTTATGTTTTGAAACTTAAGGAACCAATTTGATACGAAAAAAATTTAAGGGATCAAACTGAACCATGAGCTATAGTTAAAATACCAAAATGAGTATTTTGTCTAATAGAATTTATAAATTTCAACGAAATTAGTTACAATAAAAAAAAATTCATGATACTTTAGGCTATACATTGGAAATTATAATATTTAAATAAAAGGGAAACTATGAGCATATGTTAAAGTCAAATAAAAATTTATAGTGACATTCTTATCTTTGTAAGAGTTATCAGTGTGTATTATTGCATAAGTATTGGTCATATTTTTTATAAACTCCATTAATATTTGAAATCGGAGGACTACTGTCTGTATTTTCTTAAAACCAAGATGTTATAACCATAGTTTTAAAATTTATATCCTTTCAGTCGGTTGGACCGGTTAGACTGTGAATCAGAGAGTAGAACGATTCATTAAGGTTATTAGATCATTATTGTCGATAAAAATCAGTGTGACTCAGACGGTTCACTAGTCAGATCAGTGAACTTGTGGGTTACTTAATCTAACGGATTGAATGTTTTATGTTTTTAACTTAATTATAATTTTCATTCTTTATTTTCATTTTCTTAAGTTTGGGTGCTCTATTTTAAAATCCGGTTTTATTAATATATATAACTACCTTAATTATTTTTAATACCGAAATAATATTACAATTATAAATTTCAAATTTTATCAAATTTTAAGAATCTGATCTATAACCTTTTAAAATTATTGGGATTGTAATTTTACCTCTGCACCTTATATCTCTTTGATTTTTAATTTAATTAAAGAAAAGAAAGTTATATATTCTATAATTATAATATTACAATTTTCGTTATATTCTATGTAATATGTCATTTTGTGAACCTTTAGGAACATGTCTATGTAACATGTCATTTTGTCAACCTTTTGAAACATGTCTATGTAATATGTCATTCTATCAAACTTTTGCAACATGTCTATGTAAAATATCATTATGTTAACCTTTTGGAACATGTCTATGTATTTTGGAACATATCTATGTAACGTGTCAACTTTATATTTTCCTTTCAAGTAATCTGATGTGTTTATTTACTAGTAATACCCAAATTTATGTTGCTACAATTCATGATATGCCAAACAAAATAAGTTATACTAATATTATAAATTGTGTTAAAATTACACATAAGATTGCACATAATATTCATAAATTGATAAATTATGTTAGAATTACACATAAACTGTATCGAAATTACACACAAGGTTACTACATACACCTAATATAGCTTAATGAAAAATTCACATAACATTACAAAACACATAATATTCAATGTTTTTTTCCACTTAAACATCTTGTTCCGTTGAAATTGAATTTCTAACACGGCATCCCCTAATTCTTCCTTTTTAACCCTCAATTTTTCATACTGATTCTTAGTTTCATCTAAATCCTTTATTGTGCTTTCCAATCTATTAATCCCTACTTGGTTTATGTCTTCTGCCAATTCCTCATGAAACCAATCGAAGAAACCACATCCTTTTTGCAAGAATTCCTGCAAATATAAAAAATTGATCAAACGTTGTTTACCAATTTTTAACATACGCAAACAAAAATTAGGTCTTACCTTGAAAGTGTGACAACCCCAAAATTTATTACCATAATTATTCTCAGAGGTTGTCCTACGAAGAACAGTGTTATCTCCACAATGGCAAAGTGGTGCAATTTGAAAGCTACTGTATACACAACACCCAACACTTTCAGATTTCTTAAGGTTCATTTGCAAAGAAGAATGCTTCGTATTCATGGAGAATGGAGCGAAATGACTTGAGCAATATGAAGACGGAGATGAAAACACATTTGGAGCAGAGAAGATTTTGTGCTAGTGAAGAAAACGCGTCTGGAGTAAAGACGATGGTGAAGAACATATATAAATAAGATGAAGATAACTTGCAAGCTCACCAGCTACATAGGTCAAGTTAACAAACGTTTGAGCCCAACTGACATAAGGGACTTCTTTGTTATGTTTTGAAACTTAAGGAACCAATTTGATACGAAAAAAATTAAGGGACAAAACTGAACCATGACCTATAGTTAAGATACCAAAATGAGTATTTTGTCTAATAGAATTTTTAAATTTCAACGAAATTAGTTACAATAAAAATTAAATTCATGATACTTTAGGCTATACGTTGGAAATTATAATATTTAAATAAAAGGGAAATTATGAGCATATGTTAAAGTCAAATAAAAATTTATAGTGACATTATTATCTTTGTAAGAGTTATAAGTGTGTATTATTGCATAAGTATTGGTCATATTTTTTATAAACTCCATTAATATTTGAAACCGGAGGACTACTATCTGTATTTTCTTAAAACCAAGATGTTATAACCATAGTTTTAAAATTTATATCCTTTCAGTCGGTTGGACCGGTTAGACTGTGAATCAGAGAGTAGAACGATTCATTAAGGATATTAGATCATTATTGTCGATAAAAATCAGTGTGACTCAGACGGTTCCCTAGTCAGATCAGTGAACCTGTGGGTTACTTAATCTAACAGATTGAATGTTTTATGTTTTTTAACTTAATTATAATTTTCATTCTTTATTTTCATTTTCTTAAGTTTGGGTGCTCTATTTTAAAATCCGGTTTTATTAATATATATAATTACCTTAATTATTTCTAATACCGAAATAATATTACAATTATAAATTTCAAATTTTATCAAATTTTAAGAATCTGATCTATAACCTTTTAAAATTATTGGGATTGTAATTTTACCTCTGCACCTTATATCTCTTTGATGTTTAATTTAATTAAAGAAAAGAAAGTTATATATTCTATAATTATAATATTACAATTTTCGTTATATTCTATGTAATATGTCATTTTGTGAACCTTTAGGAACATGTCTATGTAACATGTCATTTTGTCAACCTTTTGAAACATGTCTATGTAATATGTCATTCTATCAAACTTTTGCAACATGTCTATGTAAAATATCATTATATCAACCTTTTGGAACATGTCTATGTATTTTGGAACATATCTATGTAACGTGTCAACTTTATATTTTCCTTTCAAGTAATCTGATGTGTTTATTTACTAGTAATACCCAAATTTATGTTGCTACAATTCATGATATGCCAAACAAAATAAGTTATATTAATATTATAAACTGTGTTAAAATTACACATAAGATTGCACATAATATTCATAAACTGAAAAATTATGTTAGAATTACACATAAACTGTATCGAAATTACACACAAGGTTACTACATACACCTAATATAGCTTAATAAAAAATACACATCACATTACAAAACACATAATATTCAATGTTTTTTTCCACTTAAACATCTTGTTCCGTTGAATTTGAAGTTCTAACACGGCATCCTCTAATTCTTCCTTTTTAACCCTCAATTTTTCATACTGATTCTTAGTTTCATCTAAATCCTTTATTGTGCTTTCCAATCTGTTAGTCGCTACTTGGTTTATGTCTTCTGCCAATTCCTCATGAAACCAGTCGAAGAAACCACGTCCTTTTTGCAAGGATTCCTGCAAATTTAAAAAATTGATCAAACGTTGTTTACCAATTTTTAACATACGCAAACAAAAATTAGGACTTACCTTGTAAGTGTGACAACCCCAAAATTTATTACCATAATTATTCTCAGAGGTTGTCCTACGAAGAACAGTGTTATCTCCACAATGGCAAAGTGGTGCAATTTGAAAGCTACTGTATACACAACACCCAACACTTTCAGATTTCTTAAGGTTCATTTGCAAAGAAGATTGCTCCGTATTCATGGAGAATGGAGCGAAACGACTTGAGCAATATGAAGACGGAGATGGAAACACATCTGGAGCAGAGAAGATCTTGTGCAAGTGAAGAAAATGCATCTGGAGTAAAGACGATGGCGAAGAACATATATAAATAAGATGAAGATAACATGCAAGATCCCCAGCTACAGAGGTCAAGTTAACGAACGTTTGAGCCCAACTGACATAAGGGACTTCTTTTTTATGTTTTGAAACTTAAGGAACCAATTTGATACGAAAAAAATTAAGGGACCAAACTGAACCATGACCTATAGTTAAAATACCAAAATGAGTATTTTGTCTAATAGAATTTTTAAATTTCAACGAAATTAGTTACAATAAAAAAAAATTCATGATACTTTAGGCTATACGTTGGAAATTATAATATTTAAATAAAAGGGAAATTATGAGCATATGTTAAAGTCAAATAAAAATTTATAGTGACATTATTATCTTTGTAAGAGTTATCAGTGTGTATTATTGCATAAGTATTGGTCATATTTTTTATAAACTCCATTAATATTTAAAACCGGAGGACTACTGTCTGTATTTTCTTAAAACCAAGATGTTATAACCATAGTCTTAAAATTTATATCCTTTCATTCGGTTGGACCGGTTAGACTGTGAATCAGAGAGTAGAACGATTCATTAAGGTTATTAGATCATTATTGTCGATAAAAATCAATGTGACTCAGAAGGTTCACTACTCAGGTCAGTGAACCTGTGGGTTACTTAATCTAACGGATTGAATGTTTTATGTTTTTTAACTTAATTATAATTTTCATTCTTTATTTTCATTTTCTTATGTTTGGGTGATCTATTTTAAAATCCGGTTTTATTAATATATATAATTACCTTAATTATTTTTAATACCGAAATAATATTACAATTATAAATTTCAAATTTTATCAAATTTGAAGAATCTGATCTATAACCTTTTAAAATTATTGGGATTGTAATTTTACCTCTGCACCTTATATCTCTTTGATGTTTAATTTAATTAAAGAAAAGAAAGTTATATATTCTATAATTATAATATTACAATTTTCGTTATATTCTATGTAATATGTCATTTTGTGAACCTTTAGGAACATGTCTATGTAACATGTCATTTTGTCAACCTTTTGAAACATGTCTATGTAATATGTCATTCTATCAAACTTTTGCAACATGTCTATGTAAAATATCATTATGTCAACCTTTTGGAACATGTCTATGTATTTTGGAACATATCTATGTAACGTGTCAACTTTATATTTTCCTTTCAAGTAATCTGATGTGTTTATTTACTAGTAATACCCAAATTTATGTTGCTACAATTCATGATATGCCAAACAAAATAAGTTATATTAATATTATAAACTGTGTTAAAATTACACATAAGATTGCACATAATATTCATAAACTGATAAATTATGTTAGAATTACACATAAACTGAATCGAAATTACAGAAAAGGTTACTACATACACCTAATATAGCTTAATGAAAAATACACATAACATTACAAAACACATAATATTTAATGTTTTTTTCCACTTAAACATCTTGTTCCGTTGAATTTGAATTTCTAACACGGCATCCCCTAATTCTTCCTTTTTAACCCTCAATTTTTCATACTGATTCTTAGTTTCATCTAAATCCTTTATTGTGCTTTCCAATCTATTAATCGCTACTTGGTTTATGTCTTCTGCCAATTCCTCATGAAACCAATCGAAGAAACCACATCCTCTTTGCAAGGATTCCTGCAAATTTAAAAAATTGATCAAACGTTGTTTACCAAATTTTAACATACGCAAACAAAAATTTGGACTTACCTTGTAAGTGTGACAACCCCAAAATTTATTTCCATAATTATTCTCAGAGGTTGTCCTACGAAGAACATTGTTATCTCCACAATGGCAAAGTGGTGCAATTTGAAAGCTACTGTATACATAACACCCAACACTTTCAGATTTCTTAAGGTTCACTTGCAAAGAAGAATGCTTCGTATTCATGGAGAATGGAGCGAAACGACTTGAGCAATATGAAGATGGAGACGAAAACACATCTGGAGCAGAGAAGATTTTGTGCAAGTGAAGAAAACGCGTCTGGAGTAAAGACGACGGCGAAGAACATATATAAATAAGATGAAGATAACATGCAAGCTCACCAGCTACATAGGTCAAGTTAACGAACGTTTGAGCCCAACTGACATAATGCACTTCTTTGTTATGTTTTGAAACTTAACGAACCAATTTGATACGAAAAAAATTAAGGGACCAAACTGAACCATGACCTATAGGGAAATTATGAGCATATGTTAAAGTAAAATAAAAATTTATTGTGACATTATTATCTTTGTAAGAGTTATTAGTGTGTATTATTGTATAAGTATTGGTCATATTTTTTATAAACTCCGTTAATATTTGAAACCGGAGGACTACTATCCGTATTTTCTTAAAACCAAGATGTTATAACCATAGTTTTAAAATTTATATCCTTTCAGTCGGTTGGACCGGATAGACTGTGAATCAGAGAGTAGAACAATTCAGTAAGGTTATTAGATCATTGTTGTTGATAAAAATCAGTGTGACTCAGAGAGTTCACTAGTCAGATCAGTGAACCTGTGGGTAACTTAATTTGACGGATTGAATGTTTTATGTTTTTTAACTTAACTATAATTTTCATTCTTTATTTTAATTTTCTTAAGTTTGGGTGTACTATTTTAAAATCCGGTTTTATTAATATATATAATTACCTTAATTATTTTTAATACCGAAATAATATTACAATTATAAATATCAAATTTTATCAAATTTTAAGAATCTGATCTATAACCTTTTAAAATTATTGGGATTGTAATTTTACCTCTGCACCTTATATCTCTTTGATGTTTAATTTAATTAAATAAAAGAAAGTTATATATTCTATAATTATAATATTACAATTTTCGTTATATTCTATGTAATATGTCATTTTGTGAACCTTTAGGAACATGTCTATGTAACATGTCATTTTGTCAACCTTTTGAAACATGTCTATGTAATATGTCATTCTTTCAAACTTTTTCAACATGTCTATGTAAAATATCATTATGTCAACCTTTCGGAACATGTCTATGTATTTTGGAACATATCTATGTAACGTGTCAACTTTATATTTTCCTTTCAAGTAATCTGATGTGTTCATTTACTAGTAATACCCAAATTTATGTTGCTACAATTCATGATATGCCAAACAAAATAAGTTATATTAATATTATAAACTGTGTTAAAATTACACATAAGATTGCACATAATATTCATAAACTGATAAATTGTGTTAGAATTACACATAAACTGTATCGAAATTACACACAAGGTTGCTACATACACCTAATATAGCTTAATGAAAAATACACATAACATTACAAAACACATAATATTCAATGTTTATTTCCACTTCAACATCTTGTTCCGTTGAATTTGAAGTTCTAACACGGCATCCCCTAATTCATCATTTTTAACCCTCAATTTTTCATACTGATTCTTAGTTTCATCTAAATCCTTTATTGTGCTTTCCAATCTATTAATCGCTACTTGGTTTATGTCTTCTGCCAATTCCTCATGAAACCACTCGAAGAAACCACATCCTCTTTGCAAGGATTCCTGCAAATTAAAAAAATTGATCAAACGTTGTTTACCAATTTTTAACATACGCAAACAAAAATTAGGACTTACCTTGTAAGTGTGACAACCCCAAAATTTCTTTCCATAATTATTCTCAGAGGTTGTCCTACGAAGAACAGTGTTATCTCCACAATGGAAAAGTGGTGCAATTTGAAAGCTACTATATACATAACACCCAACACTTTCAGATTTCTTAAGGTTCATTTGCAAAGAAGAATGCTTCGTATTCATGGAGAATGGAGCGAAACGACTTGAGCAATATGAAGACGGAGACGAAAACACATCTGGAGCAGAGAAGATTTTGTGCAAGTGAAGAAAACGCGTCTGGAGTAAAGACGATGGCGAAGAACATATATAAATAAGATGAAGATAACTTGCAAGCTCACCAGCTACATAGGTCAAGTTAACGAACGTTTGAGCCCAACTGACATAAGGCACTTCTTTGTTATGTTTTGAAACTTAACGAACCAATTTGATACGAAAAAAATTAAGGAACTAAACTAAACCATGACCTATAGTTAAAATACCAAAATGAGTGTTTTGTCTAATAGAATTTATAAATTTCAACGAAATTAGTTACAATAAAAATAAAATTCATGATACTTTAGGCTATACGTTGGAAATTATAACATTTAAATAAAAGGGAAACTATGAGCATATGTTAAAGTCAAATAAAAATTTATTGTGACATTATTATCTTTGTAAAAGTTATTAGTGTGTATTATTGTATAAGTATTGGTCATATTTTTTATAAACTCCGTTAATATTTGAAACCGGAGGACTACTATCTGTATTTTCTTAAAACCAAGATGTTATAACCATAGTTTTAAAATTTATATCCTTTCAGTCGGTTGGACCGGTTAGACTGTGAATCAGAGAGTAGAACAATTCAGTAAGGTTATTAGATCATTGTTATCGATAAAAATCAGTGTGACTCAGACGGTTCACTAGTCAGATCAGTGAACCTGTGGGTTACTTAATTTGACGGATTGAATGTTTTATGTTTTTTAACTTAATTATAATTTTCATTCTTTATTTTAATTTTCTTAAGTTTGGGTGCTCTACTTTAGAATCCGGTTTTATTAATATATATAATTACCTTAATTATTTTTAATACCGAAATAATATTACAATTATAAATATCAAATTTTATCAAGTTTTAAGAATCTGATCTATAAACTTTTAAAATTATTGGGATTGTAATTTTACCTCTGCACCTTATATCTCTTTGATGTTTAATTTAATTAAATAAAAGAAAGTTATATATTCTATAATTATAATATTACAATTTTCGTTATATTCTATGTAATATGTCATTTTGTGAACCTTTAGGAACAAGTCATTTTGTCAACCTTTTGAAACATGTCTATGTAATATGTCATTCTATCAAACTTTTTCAACATGTCTATGTAAAATATCATTATGTCAACCTTTTGGAACATGTCTATGTATTTTGGACTATATCTATGTAACGTGTCAACTTTATATTTTCCTTTTCAAGTAATCTGATGTGTTCATTTACTAGTAATACCCAAATTTATGTTGCTACAATTCATGATATGCCAAACAAAATATGTTATATTAATATTATAAACTGTGTTAAAATTACACATAAGATTGCACATAATATTCATAAACTGATAAATTGTGTTAGAATTACACATAAACTGTATCGAAATTACACACAAGGTTGCTACATACACCTAATATAGCTTAATGAAAAATACACATAACATTACAAAACACATAATATTCATTGTTTATTTGTTTATTTCCACTTCAACATCTTGTTCCGTTGAATTTGAAGTTCTAACACGGCATCCCCTAATTCATCATTTTTAACCCTCAATTTTTCATACTGATTCTTAGTTTCATCTAAATCCTTTATTGTGCTTTCCAATTTACTAATCGCTACTTGGTTTATGTCTTCTTCCAATTCCTCATGAAACCAGTCGAAGAAACCACATCCTCTTTGCAAGGATTCCTGCAAATTTAAAAAATTGATCAAACGTTGTTTACCAATTTTTAACATACGCAAACAAAAATTAGGACTTACCTTGTAAGTGTGACAACCCCAAAATTTATTTCCATAATTATTCTCAGAGGTTGTCCTACGAAGAACAGTGTTATCTCCACAATGGCAAAGTGGTGCAATTTGAAAGCTATTATATACACAACACCCAACACTTTCAGATTTCTTAAGGTTCATTTGTAAAGAAGAATGCTTCGTATTCATGGAGAATGGAGCGAAACGACTTGAGCAATATGAAGACGGAGACGAAAACACATCTGGAGCAGAGAAGATTTTGTGCAAGTGAAGGAAACGCGTCTGGAGTAAAGACGATGGCGAACAACATTTATAAATAAGATGAAGATAACTTGCAAGCTCACCAGCTACATAGGTCAAGTTAACGAACGTTTGAGCCCAACTGACATAAGGCACTTCTTTGTTATGTTTTGAAACTTAACGAACCAATTTGATACGAAAAAAATTAAGGGACCAAACTGAACCATGACCTATAGTTAAAATACCAAAATGAGTATTTTGTCTAATAGAATTTATAAATTTCAACGAAATTAGTTACAATAAAAATAAAATTCATGATACTTTAGGCTATACGTTGGAAATTATAACATTTAAATAAAAGGGAAATTATGAGCATATGTTAAAGTCAAATAAAAATTTATTGTGACATTATTATCTTTGTAAGAGTTATTAGTGTGTATTATTGTATAAGTATTGGTCATATTTTTTATAAACTCCGTTAATATTTGAAACCGGAGGACTACTATCTGTATTTTCTTAAAACAAAGATGTTATAACCATAGTTTTAAAATTTATATCCTTTCAGTCGGTTGGACCGGTTAGACTGTGAATCAGAGAGTAGAACAATTCAGTAAGGTTATTAGATCATTGTTATCGATAAAAATCAGTGTGACTCAGACGGTTCACTAGTCAGATCAGTGAACCTGTGGGTTACTTAATTTGACGGATTGAATGTTTTATGTTTTTTAACTTAATTATACTTTTCATTCTTTATTTTAATTTTCTTAAGTTTGGGTGCTCTACTTTAGAATCCGGTTTTATTAATATATATAATTACCTTAATTATTTTTAATACCGAAATAATATTACAATTATAAATATCAAATTTTATCAAATTTTAAGAATCTGATCTATAACCTTTTAAAATTATTGGGATTGTAATTTTACCTATGCACCTTATATCTCTTTGATGTTTAATTTAATTAAAGAAAAGAAAGTTATATATTCTATAATTATAATATTACAATTTTCGTTATATTCTATGTAATATGTCATTTTGTGAACCTTTAAGAACATGTCTATGTAACATGTCATTTTGTCAACCTTTTGAAACATGTCTATGTAATATGTCATTCTATCAAACTTTTTCAACATGTCTATGTAAAATATCATTATGTCAACCTTTTGGAACATGT
The DNA here is from genome assembly GCA_948472305.1 of Vicia faba. Taxonomy (NCBI): domain Eukaryota; kingdom Viridiplantae; phylum Streptophyta; class Magnoliopsida; order Fabales; family Fabaceae; genus Vicia; species Vicia faba. The sequence continues at coordinate 161,913 of CATIWC010002152.1, forward strand.
CTATGTATTTCGGAACATATCTATGTAACGTGTCAACTTTATATTTTCCTTTTCAAGTAATCTGATGTGTTCATTTACTAGTAATACCCAAACTTTATGTTGCTACAATTCATGATATGCCAAACAAAATAAGTTATATTAATATTATAAACTGTGTTAAAATTACACATAAGAATGCACATAATATTCATAAACTGATAAATTGTGTTAGAATTACACATAAACTGTATCGAAATTACACACAAGGTTGCTAAATACACCTTATACAACTTAATGACAAATACACATAACATTACAAAACACATAATCTTCAATGTTTTTTTCCACTTCAACATCTTGCTCAGTGTGACTCGGACGATTCACTAGTCAGATCAGTGAACCTGTGGGTTACTTAATTTTACGGATTGAATATTTTATGTTTTTTAACATAATTATAATTTTCATTCTTTATTTTCATTTTCTTAAGTTTGGGTGCTCTATTTTAAAATCCGATTTTATTAGTATATATAATTATCTTAATTATTTTTAATAATGAAATAATATTACAATTACAAATATAAAATTTTATCAAATATTAAGAATCTGATCTATAACCTTTTAAAATTATTGGGATTGTAATTTTACCTCTGCACCTTAAATCTCTTTGAGGTTTAATTTAATTAAAGAAAAGGAAGTTATTTATTCTATAATTATAATATTACAATTTTCGTTATATTCTATGTAATATGTCATTTTGTGAACCTTTAGGAACATGTCTGTGTAACATGTCATTTTGTCAACCTTTTGAAACATGTCTATGTAATATGTCATTCTATCAAACTTTTGCAACATGTCTATGTAACATGTCATTATGTCAACCTTTTGGAACATGTCTATGTATTTTGGAACATATCTATGTAACGTGTCAACTTCATATTTTCCTTTCGAGTAATCCGATGTGTTCATTTACTAGTAATACCCAAATTTATGTTGCTACAATTCATGATATGACAAACAAAATAAGTCATATTAAAATTATAAACTGTGTTAGAATTACACATAAACTGTAATGAAATTACACACAGGGTTGCTACATACACCTAATACAGCTTAATAACAAATACACATAACATTACAAAACACATAATCTAAATTTTTTTCTTCCACTTCAACATCTTGTTCAGTTGAATTTGAAGTTCTAACACAACATCCCCTAATTCTTCATTTCTAACCCTCAATTTTTTGTATTGATTCTTAGTTTCATCTAAATCCTTTATTGTGCTTTCCAATCTATTAATCGCTACTTGATTTATGTCTTCTGCCAATTGCTCATGAAACCAATCAAAGAAACCACATCCTCTTTTCAAGGATGCCTGCAAATTTAAAAAATTGATCAAACTATGTTTACCAATTTTTAACATACCCAAAAAAAATTAGGACTTACCTTGTAATTGTGACAATCCCAAAATTTATTTCGATAATTCTTCTTAAAGGTTGTCCTACAATAACAATGTTATCTCAACAACGGCAAAGTGGTGTAATTTCCAATGCTACTGTATACACAACACCCAACACTTTCATATTTCTTCGGGTTCGTTTGCGAAGTAGAATGCTTCGTATTCATGGAGAATGGAGTGAAACGACTTGGGCAATATGAAGACGGAGATGAAAACACATCTGGAGCAGAGAAGATTTTGCGCAAGTAAAGAAAATGCGTCTGGCGTAAAGACGATGGTGAAGAACATATATAAGTAAGATGAAGATAACATGCCAGCTCACCAGCTACATAGGTCAAGTTAACGAACGTTTGAGCCCAACTGACATAAGGGACTTCTTTGTTACGTTTTGAAACTTAAGGAACCAATTTGATACCAAAAAAACTAAGGGACCAAACTGAACCATGACCTATAGTTAAGATACCATAATGAGTGTTTTGTCTAATAGAATTTATAAATTTCAACGAAATTAGTTACAATAAAAATAAAATTCATGATACTTTAGGCTATACGTTGGAAATTATAACATTTAAATAAAAGGGAAATTATGAGCATATGTTAAAGTCAAATAAAAATTTATTGTGACATTATTATCTTTGTAAGAGTTATTAGTGTGTAATATTTTTTAAGTATTGGTCATATTTTTTATAAACTCCGTTAATATTTGAAACCAGAGGACTACTGTCTGTATTTTCTTAAAACCAGGAAGTTATAACCATAGTTTTAAAATTCATATCCTTTCAGTCGGTTTAACCGGTTAGACTAGGAATCAGAGAGTAGAAAGATTCAGTAAGGTTATTAGATCATTGTTGTCGATAAATATCAGTGTGACTCAGACGGTTCACTAGTCAAATCAGTGAACCTGTGGGTTTCTTAATCTGACGGATTAAATGTTTTATGTTTTTTAAATTAATTGTAATTTTCATTCTTTATTTTCATTTTCTTAAGTTTTGGTGCTCTATTTTAAAATTTGATTTTATTAGTATATATAATTATCTTAATTATTTTTAATACCAAAATAATATTACAATTATATATATAAAATTTTATCAAATTTTAAGAATCTGATCTATAACCTTTTAAAATTATTGGGATTGTAATTTTACCTATGCTCCTTAAATCTCTTTGATGTTTAATTTAATTAAAGAAAAGAAAGTTATATATTCTATAATTATAATATTACAATTTTCATTATATTCTATGTAATATGTAATTTTGTGAACCTTTAGGAACATGTCTGTGTAACATGTCATTTTGTCAACCTTTTGAAACATGTCTATGTAATATGTCATTCTATCAAACTTTTGCAACATGTCTATGTAACATATCATTATGTCAACCTTTTGGAACATGTCTATGTGTTTTGGAACATATCTATGTAACAGGTCAACTTCATATTTTCATTTCAAGTAATCCGATGTGTTCATTTACTAGTAATACCCAAATTTATGTTGCTACAATTCATGATATGCCAAACAAAATAAGTCGTATTAAAATTATAAATTGTGTTAAAATTACACATAAGATTGCACATAATCTTCATAAACTAATAAATTGTGTTAGAATTACACATAAACTGGATTGAAATTACACACACGGTTGCTACATACACCTAATACAACTTAATGACAAATACACATAACATTACAAAACATATAATATTCAATGTTTTTTCCACTTCAACATCTTAGTCAATTGAATTTGAAGTTCTAACACAGCATCTCCTAATTCTTCATTTCTAACCCTCAATTTTTCTTACTGGTTCTTAGTTTCATCTATATCTTTTATTGTGCTTTCCAAACTATTAATCGCTACTTGGTTTATGTCTTCTGCCAATTCCTCATGAAACCAATCGAAGAAACCACAACCCCAAAATTTATTTCCATAATTCTTCTTAGAGGTTGTCCTACGAAGAAAAATGTTATTGCCACAACAGAAAAGTGGTGTAATTTGCAAGCTACTGTATACACAACACCCAACACTTTCAGATTTCTTCAGGTTCATTTGCGAAGTAGAATGCTTCATATTCATGGAGAATGGAGTGAAACGACTTGAGCAATATGAAGACGGAGATGAAAACACATCTGGAGCAGAGAAGATCTTGCGCAAGTGAAGAAAACGCGTCTGGAGTAAAGATGATGGTGAAGAACATATATAAATAAGATGAAGATAACATGCCAGCTCACCAACTACATAAGTCAACTTAAAGAATGTTTGAGCCCAACTGACATAAGTGACTTCTTTGTTACGTTTTGAAACTTAAGGAACCAATTTGATACGAAAAAAATTAAGGGACCAAACTGAACCATGACCTATAGTTAAGATACCAAAATGAGTATTTTGTCTAATAGAATTTATAAATTTCAAAGAAATTACTTACAATAAAAATAAAATTCATGATACTTTAGGCTATACGTTGGAAATTATAACATTTAAATAAAATGGAAATTATGAGCATATGTTAAAGTCAAATAAAAACTTATTGTGACATTATTATCTTTGCAAGACTTATTAGTGTGTATTATTGTATAAGTATTGGTAATATTTTTTATAAACTCCGTTAATATTTAAAACCGAAGGACTACTGTCTGTATTTTATTAAAACCAAGATGTTATAACCATTGTTTTAAATTTCATATGCTTTCAGTCGGTTGGACCAGTTAGACTGGGAAATAGAGAGTAGAACGATTCAGTAAGGCTATTAGATCATTGTTGTCGATAAAAATTAGTGTGACTCAGACGGTTCACTAGTCAGATCAGTGAACCTGTGGGTTTCTTAATCTGACGGATTGAATGTTTTATGTTTTTTAACTTAATTATAAGTTTCATTCTTTATTTTCTTTTTCTAAAGTTTTGGTGCTCTATTTTAAAATCCAGTTTTATTAATATATATATATATATATATATATATATATATATATATATATATATATATATATATATATATATATATATATATATATATATATATATATATATATATATATATATATATATATATATATATATATATATATATATATATATATATATATATATATATATATATATATATATATATATATATATCTTAATTATTTATAATAACAAAATAATATTACAATTATAAATATAAACATTTTATCAAATTTTAAGAATCTGACCTATAACCTTTTAAAATTATTGGGATTGTAATTTTAGCTCTGCACCTTAAATCTCTTTTATGTTTAATTTAATCAAAGAAAAGAAAGTTATATATTCTATAATTATAATATTTCAATTTTCATTATATTCTATGTAATATGTCATTTTGTCAACCTTTAGGAACATGTCTATGTAACATGTCATTTTGTCAACCTTTTATAACATGTCTATGTAATATGTCATTCTATCAAACTTTTGAAACATGTCTATGTAACATGTCATTATGTCAACCTTTTGGAACATGTCTATGTATTTTGGAACATATATATGTAACGTGTCAACTTCATATTTTCATTTCATGTAATCCGATGTGTTCATTTACTAGTAATACCCAAATTTATGTTGCTACAATTCATGATATGTATTGTACCCCAAAATTTTCCCTCTCATTTTATCAAGATTTCCCCTTACAAGACTCTTTAGACTCAAGATTAGATTAGGGTTTGCTCTGCTCAAGATACCTCCTTGCATTGTTGACCTGAAATTAGGGTTTGAGTTTGTACAACGATTTTTGGAATTCCAATGCGCCATGTGACTTTCATACTTCATTTTGGACTTGTAAGATTTCCCACACCAAGTTTCAAGCCTTGAATCAAATTTTTGCCAAGTCAATTGTACAGTTGACCTAAAAATCAACTGTATTGGGGAAAAAGTCAATTGTGGCCAATTTATAGTCAAACCTCATAATTGTTTACCCACTACAACATTATAGACTCATATGAACCATTTGATCAAGTTTTGACCATAACTCCTCAAGAAATTTGATCAGATCATCAAAAGGACAAAATGGTCATTTTAGGGTTTTTGACTGTAGAAGGGTAATTTCTGATTTTTCACCTAGCCAATGGAAAATTGGGTTCAAGAATAGATTCAAGGACTCAATTGCATCATATTGACCTAACCACAAGGTTCAAAAGATCTCAAAAGCATTGGATTGAAAGATGAATTTTCCAGTCAACTGATCAAAAATTAATTGTACACTGAAAAGTCAAACTTTGACTTTTTGGTCAAAATCAAGTGCCAAGGGTCATTTTTCATAAAGATGTGTCAAAACATGAAACTTTTTCACGAAGAAACCTAATTTTGAAAATTAGGGTTTAAAATGGAAAATTTTCATAACTTAGAAATTTTCTAAGTTATGAAAATTTCTTATTTTTTCCCAACTTTTCCCAGCTTTTTCACCATGATGAAATTGGATTCAAAGAAAACTTCCAACATGAAAGTTGTAGTCCTCCACAAAATATACAACTTTGATTCACAAGGTTTTCCAAAATGATGCTTGGATCTCAAGTTATGATTTTGTGAACAAGGGTCCATGAAACTTTTAACTTAGTGAAATTTTGCCCTAGTTTAGGCTGGATTTTGACCTATCTTCATGGCAATTTTTCACAAAGTTCCAAGTGGAATATCAAAATTCATTTCAAATATGGATTGTATAGCATGTTACAAGCTTTCCAAAATGTCAAAGAACTCTCCAAAATCCTTTGTGGTTAGGGAGAACCGAAGGTTTGAAATTTGCAAATTTTCACTTTTGGCCAAGGCATTTTGCACATTGATACAACTTGCAAGTCTGTCCAAACCATGCTTGTACTTGGTTTACAGGTCCTTAAACCCTTCCACAGTCATAAATTAAATGCAAAAAAATTGGATTAAGGCTTTATTCTGAGCTTTAGAGCATTGTACAAAGGATTAATCCATTTTTGGCAAAAAGATAACAATGCCATTTACATAAAACATGCTTTATGTCAAATTGATTATCTTGAGCCATACACCAAGCCTTTTGCTGCAAACGAAGCACCCTAATATCAGGCAAATTTCACCAACTTTGTTCAGCTAGAATACAGGCCTGTACAATCTTGGCATGGTCAGTTCTCACCTTTTACTTCAAAACCAAGTCATTGTGCAAAAGTCCACACATCTTGTGAATCTGATATAACCAAGTCTTGGTAACATTTCAAATAAGTTTTACACATTACACTAAGCCAGAAACACGAGCTCACCACCTCTCAAACACCCTCTAACATCAAAACACCAAGTTCTTGTCAAAACAAGGCAAGTTCTGCAGTTTGACTTCCAAAACAAAATCCACTCGTGCGTTCTGCTTGCAACCAATTCCAACATACTCCATACAACATACCTAAACTATCCCAACCATTCCCAAGCCACTGTAACTCCATTTACACACTTCACCATTTTCAAATTCTGAGTTTGCAGTTTGAGTTCTACAAGTAGTTTCAGACCATTTCAAAGCAAGCCAAGCATTGGGAAAGGTCAAGGGAATATCAAGCAAGCTCAAAAGAACCTCAGGCCTCACTAAAAGTTGTTGCATTGCCATACTCGAGCTTGACTGAGACAGGTAAATTTCCAACTTCTATCTCCTTACTTAGGAATCATTAGGCTTAGGTTTGTGAAGAAAAAATGTAGTCCTCATTGCCCTTGAGCTGTAAATATGCATATAATTCATTTATGTTAACTGAGCTAGGAGTATTTGATAGTTGAACTTTATGAAAAAAACTAGGTCACAAATTAGGGGCGCTGAAATTCTCCCTGGTTTCTAAGAGTTAGATCAAGTTTTTTATATGGTTAGAATCGTGGTTTAATGCTCTATAACTTTCATGTTGCATGTTTTTGTTTTTAAGCACGTATGCAGGATTTCCCAGTTTGAACAAGAAACGCGCGTTTGCTTCAGTCTCAAGGACAAGGACGACAGGATTATGGGTTGGGCTTCACTTTGCCTTGCTTTTGACACCCCCTAGCTTACTTTCTGCACCCCCTTGGCCCATTTGATTATTTTTGTATATTTTTCTATTTCTTTTACATTTTTGGCTTTTATTTATTTTTCTATTTCTTTTACATTTTTGTATAAGTTTTCACAATTTATTTTATTTCTTTTATTTTATTTTTGGCAGAGTATTTAGTTTATTAGGTTTAATACATTTATTTTCTTAAATAAAAACTTATAATTAATACAAAAATATTATATTTTTTTTTATTTTTATTATTTATACATATAAAATAATATTTTTCTCACACATTTTAATTTTTAACAATTTTGTATATATTTTATTTATTTTCTTGTACATAAATAAATAATAATAGAAATATATTTTCTTTTAAATCAAAACTAGGGTTTTCTATCCTTTCCAAAAATAATCATTAATATTTTTCCTATTTTTGAGACATTAAATAAATTTATTTTACATACATGAAATAAAATACAAAAACATTTTGCATATTTATATTTAATTGCATATTTAAATAATTGTCTTGTTTATTTATTTGTACAATTAAATTCAATATGGTTGTAATAGTTTTAGGGTTTTATTTTTGAGCATTATCCCCATATTCAAACTTGTATCCCCCTCCCCATATCAATGTTGTAATAGTTGTAGATTTACTTTTACGCATTTTATCGCTTTCAAAATGCCATGATAGTAAATTAGGGTTTGTATGATAACCAAAAATCAAACCAAATAGCTTGACTAAACACAAGACAAAAATGCATGGAAAATAACAACATAATGCACACAAGCACCCCTAGGGTTTGATCCACTTGTTGCCTTAAAAATGGCCATGGTATGCATGCTAGGTATCTTGGCAAAACAAAAACAAAACAAAAGATCATAGTCTCTCGATGACGCTATCTTGGTTGCCTATATAAAAAATGAGCTAGTCCCTCAAAAACTTGCTAAGATACTTCGCAACATTGTTATCATGGTCATACGATGACCCGCGCCTGTCCCGTTTAACATCCAAATACAAGGTTGTTTACCAAATGCAATGGTAAAACAACCATGTCAATGGGTTAAAAATGTGTAGGAAAGATCTTTGAGTTAGGGTATATAACTCCTAGTTACTTGATCAAACTTACAAACATCCTTGCTAATTTAAAAAACACATCACAACACAATTTCAAAACAATTTCCCAACAAACATTGAAACATTGAAACATTTTTCAAAAGACAAACACCTTTGTATACATTCAAACAAGAATCATTACAAAGGTTGCCTAGACAAAGGCCTCTTTTCAAAATACTTTCAAAACCACACACAAAAGCACCATTTCAAACAATTGAAAAGCGAAATCAAGTGATCTAAACAAGTAACTAAGAGCCCATGGAAAACCATGGATAAAAAGGGTGCTAGCCCTTCCCTTTTCATAATCTACCCCCCGAACCCAAGAAAACATCTCAAAGGTCTTTCCTGTGCTTTTTGACCTTTCCTTTGGATAAAATAAAAAGTCGATGGTGACTCTTGCTAAACCGAAACATTTTGCGAACACAAACATAAAACCTCAAGTCAGTTCTCACACCGTATCACAGAACTGGAGACTCTGCTGGGGAAATAAAATAAAAGTAGGGTTACCTTAGGGTTTAGATCACCTTTACATGCTTATCTTGCTTGACTTGATTGCTTTACATTTGGTTTTATTGTTTGGGTTTGAATCCTCTACCCGGATTTGGGAAACATTCATAGGTAAATAGCAATACATTGTGGAAACTGTGCGGGGTATACCGACATGGTTGAAGCAATAGCTATATTAGTGCGACATATTTGTGGGTACCGGTAGCCTTTGAGTTAATCAAAGGGAATACGGGGCCGCTGAGTGATGTCATAAAGCACTAATGGACTTTTAGAACCTTTACTTGACCAACTTGGCCTTTTTAGGGGTAGTGAGATGACCGGCTTTGGTGCAGTCCGAAGTTGGTAGATACTCGATACTACACTCATTGAGGGTTGTTTTCTTGGAATATTTCGGTCGCCAGTAAAGTGGATAAAGTGAAACAATGAACACAGAAAATAATCCAGTGATATTGAGCTCCTTAGAACCCGGTTACTATTTATAGGATAGGTTAAGCCAACTAAACATCAAGAGGGTACTTCCCTATGAAACCCCATGCAAGCCTGAAACTAGGAACTTGTGTGATTTGTTTGTACATATATACTTGTGCATAACATCATAAACATCATGAAGCATCATATGCATCCACTAACCACTTTAAGGATCTGGATCTTCAACTTTGTTCTTGTTTTATAGGTAATGGATTCACTTCGCAGGAAAACTATCCAAGTCAACCTTGTGAGAATTCTTCCTCAACTCAAGGAGCTAACTTCAAGGATTCCTGAGAATTCTCCATTCACCTAGTGGCATGGTCGTCTTCTCAACTTAGTCAACACCAACACTAAGGAAGACATGGTGAAAGTTCTCTTCCAGTTCTTTGACCCCCTACACCACTGCTTCACATTTCCTGACTACCAGCTTGTGCCTACTTTAGAGGAATTTTCTCAACTCTTGAGGATTCCTATTATCCATCAACTACCCTACAATGGTACGGAAAGAGATCCAAAGTCTGAAGATGTTGCTCAGGCCCTACCCTTGCAACCATCTGATATCATAGGCCATTGGGAAACTAGAAGTGGTGTCAAGGGATTCTTGTCAAAGTTTCGGTTTGAGAAGGCCCAAAGCTGTTGGAATTCATTGGACTTACAAGATTTTGAAGAGATTATAGCTCTTCTCATCTATGGGTTGGTCTTGTTCGCAAACCCTGACCAGCATATAGATGTCAATGCTATCAAAATCTTCATGGCTCGCAACCCGGTGCCTACATTGCTTGGGGATATCCTCCACTCATTTCACACTCGAACAATGAAGAAAAGAGGTGTTCTCATGTGTTGTACTCCTCTTCTAGCAAGGATGTTTATTTCTCACCTTCCCCAATCAGTTTTGAAGAATGAGCAAGGTTTGAGGTGGTCACAACGATTGATGACTCTTACACATTCAGATGTTCATTGGTGTTCTCGATCCAGAGAAAATGTTATCATCATTGGTCGTTATGGGGAATTCCCTAATGTCCCTCTACTTGGAATTAGGGGAGGCATCACCTACAACCCCTGCTTGGCTCTGAGACAATTTGGGTATGCCCGAAGGGATGGCCCACATGACATGCAGATTCCATACTTGGTTTTTAACTTCGACAATGACGATCAAGGACTTCGACAAAGGTTCATACGAGCTTGGAGAATGCCTAACAAAGTGGACAGTAAGACCTTGGGACACAAGAATTCCATCCCCCTTAAGCCTTACCTCAAGTGGGTACGAACCCGCGCCCAAAGTCTTATGATGCCTTACCCCTACATTCTTCCTGTGATCAAAGAGCCTGTTATGGAAGGAGAGGTTCCATACACCCTCCTACATCCTGACATGCCAACATCACTAGAAGATTTGAAAAGGAGTTAGATACAGCTCAAGGGAGAATGCGATACTTTTGAAGCCCAATTCTACGCCAGTGAGAAGAAGGTTTTGGAACTTACTTGTCAACTTCACTAAGAGAAGACTCTCAACACCGACATTGCACCAAAAAGGATGCACAACATCTTTTTACATTTGAATTTTGTATTATTTTTCCCATGGGGCATTTATATACTAACAAATTCTATCTTATTAATATAACGTGCGTTCTTTTTGTTTAAAACAAATTTGAATTTTTGAATCCTTGAATTCATTACATGAATACACATCATTCATCATATGCATAAACATGTCTTCACATCAGGTTTCCTTATCTCTATGTTGTTTATTTCAGAAAGATGGATATAGAGCAGGCGGTCAAAGACTTACAAGCGCAAAATTCACAGTTCCAACAGCTACTCATGACCTTGGCAAAGGGTCAGGAGGAGCTCAAAACTCTACTGGAAAAGGAAAAGGAGAAAAATAAAAAGAAGAGGGTTTGTGTGGCTACCATGGGTAGAAGTATTGAAGGTCAAGCTAGAAGGGTCCTGGATTTCCCCTCAACATATGATGAAGGGGTAGGAAAGGGTAAAGGAACTGCAGTGCAATCTGAGTCTGAGGAAGAAGAAGAAGAGGAGGATGAAGACTATTCTAAACAGTAGTACCCTCCTGCAGACGACAAATACAAGAACTTAGAATAGCGTCTAGCTGCCATGGAGGTACAAAGAGTGCCTGGGTTGGACTTCAAAGAGATAGGGTTGGTTGTTGGGATTGTCATTCCCCCCAAGTTCAAGGTGCCTCTTTTTGCTAAATACGACGGTTTTTCTTGTCCGACGATGCACCTGTGGTCTTATGTTAGAAAAATTCAACCGCATTCTTCTGACAAAGACCTATGGGTTCATTTCTTCCAGGACAGTCTTTCGGGGATCCAGTTAGATTGGTTCTACCAGCTAGAGAGGTCTGATGTGCATAATTGGGAGGATTTGGCTGCTGCCTTCTACAGACAGTATCAGTATAATACGGACTTAGCACCAACCCGTACTCAATTACAGAGTATGGGCATGGTATCAAATGAAGGTTTCAAAGAGTATGCCCAGAAATGGAGAGACTTGGCGTGACGAGTACAACCACCTCTATCTTAAAGGGAGCTGGTAGATATGTTCTTGGGTACACTGTCAGGCCCCTTTTTCAATCACCTGATTGGAAGTTTGTATGTGGGGTTCACCGAATTGATTCTAACTTGTGAGAGATTTTAAGTCGGCATCAAGAGCGGGAAAATTCAAAAGGATACATCTGCTTCCACTGCCATCAAAAAGACATTTCTAGCAAAGAAAGAGGTATCAGCTGTCTACTCTTAGAGAAGTCAAGGAAGAGTTGAGCGCCGACCAGCGGTGGGGGCTGTAATGATTCAGAAGTCTGCAGCTGATCAGCCTAGAAACAATCAGCCCAGAACCAACCAAACAAGGGTGGAAAGGCCTGCACGGCAATTCACTCGGATTAATATGACACCTGCTCAGGTTCTCCCTCATATTTTGAAGTTAAACCTTGCAAGTTTGAAAGAGGCGCCGAAGAATCCAAATACATCTTCTCCTTACTACCATTCAAATGCAAAGTGTGCTTATCATTCAGACAGCCTGGGGCATGACACCAACAATTATTGGGCCCTCAAAAATAAGATCCAGGATTTAATAGATGCTAAAGAAGTTGAATTCGAAACCCTTGAAAAACCTAACGTGATATCTTCTCCAATGCCAAAGCATGGCCATATCCATGCTGTTGAAGAAGACCTTTTTGTTGCTACTGTTGATGATTTGATGACTCCATTACTAATAATCAAGTTGAATTTGCTGAAGGCTGGGATTTTCCTAGGTTGTCAAGAAGATTGTTGCCTTTGTTCATCCTTACCAACCGACTATCCGTTGTTGAAGTTAGGCATCCAACGCCTAATGGATAATCAAGAGATTCTTTTTGAGAAGGCTCCTGTTACACCGACTCCTGTCAATGATATTTCCATAATTACCATATCCGCCAATCTTTCAGAGGTCCCCAAAAGACCTGTTAAGATTACATTCGATCCGAAGATTGTACCTTTGAAGATAACTATGTCGGGGCCTATCTCGTACATGTCCAACAAATCAATACCGTGGAACTATGGGGGAGAGATATTTTACCATGGTGTTAAAAAAATTGAATCAACTGGAGATATTTCTGATGAAGAGACTTCCGACATTAGAAACATTGCTGGAACGAGTAAAATCACGCGCAGTGGAAGAATTTTCTCTCCGGAGATTGCTCCTCCAAAGGAAAGCTTCGGACCCTCAGGCGCTCCTAAGGTTACCCCTGTACCGGTCAACATATCTGTGAAAACTCCAGTTATTGAAGAAATTGTGACTCTTGAAGCTGTCCCCTCTGCTGTTGCTGATGATAGAGGGAAAGGGATCCAAGAAGATCCTGTCAGGACGAGGGCTCAGCCGTTGGTCATCCCTGAGACCTCTCAAAAAGAAATGGAAGAGATTTTGAAAATAATCAAGAAAAGTGATTATAATGTTGTTGAGCATCTGGGGAAAACCCCTTCAAAGATCTCTATGTTGGCCTTGCTGCTTTGTTCAGAAGCTCATGCTAAAGCTTTGATCAGATTCTTGAAGACGGCCCATGTGCCCCAGGAAACCTCCGCGGACCAGTTCCAGGAATGTGTAACTAGCCTAACAGCAGACAATGGTCTAGGGTTCTCTGACGCCGATTTAACAATCAAAGGGAGGAAACATAATGATGCTTTGCATGTTTCGGTGGAATGCAGAGGGACTACTCTAGCACACGTTCTGGTAGACACTGGTTCATCGCTGAACGTCTTACCAAAGAAAGCATTAGATAGGCTAGATTGTGAAGGTTTAACCTTGAAGCCCAGCAACATCATTGTCAGGGCCATTGATGGTTCAAAATGGATGGTCAACGGGGAGGTGGACATCCCAATTAAGGTGGGACCTGAAACCTTCAACTCCATATTCTATGTCATGAACATCCGTCCCTCCTATTCTTGCTTATTGGGAAGACCTTGGATTCATCTTGCTGGAGCTGTTACTTCAACTCTGCATCAAAACTCAAGTACCCTGTCCAGGGGAAAATTGTGACTGTTCACGGTGAAGGGGAATACATGATAAGCCATCTTAATTCTTTCTGCTATGTGGAATTGGATGGTGAATTCATCGAAACCCCCTTTCAACACTTCGAGGAAGTTTCTGAAGAGATTGCGGCAGCCAAGACAGTTTCTTATGTACCCATGGTTACCAGACCTCCTCCTCGGATGTCGTAACTCAAAGATGCAAAGGTTGTGATTGAAGAAGGAGGAAGCACAATCTAGGGGGCAATTGCCCTACTTTCCCTTTAAATCTGATAAATTCGGCTTGGGTTTCACTGCTTCTGCTCAAAAGGCTGTGCGTCACTCTCGGGCTGGAGGGCCACCAGTGAAGATCACCCATTATGGAGTCAATGCTTTGGAGGATAGTGAAGAGGAGAGCAATCTGGAAGACTGGATTTTCCCTACCGTTGAAGGAGGATTAAGCAATTGGGAGGCAAAGGACTTTATTCCCATTACTTTCATCAATCGATAATTTATCCTTCAAACATTTATGTTGGTTTTTAATAATTCTTAAACAATTCGGACACTTTTGACCTTGTGCCTTACCCGAGGCACATAGGTCCATTTGTAAGGGTTTGATTTTTCATCTTCATATGGCACTTTAATGAATCATGGACGTTTTCACATATAAACTTTTGTGTTAATTTTCTTTCTTTTTACATTTTATTTGTTTAAAGGTGGTTATCCCTCACACACACCCACACTCACATATGCAGGTACCCATCCATTCCAGATTACATAGGTAACAATTCTGCTATGGCCTTCAGTGACTCTGAAGATCTGGTCTACCATGTCGAATACGAAGGTGATGAAGACTGTGAAGTGACAAGAGAATTGGCTAGACTGCTACAACAGGAAGAAAGGGCTATTCTACCTCATGAGGAGTTGTTAGAGACAATCAACTTGGGAACAGAGGAAGACATAAAAGAAGTTAGAGTGGGTTCCAACCTAGACCCAAGTGTCAAAGAGCGCTTTATTCAGTTGTCGAATGAATATGTTGAGATCTTCGCCTGGTCTTACGAAGATATGTCGGGACTTGATACAAATATTGGGGTTCACCATCTCCCTACAAGAGAAGACTGTCCACCAATTAAACAGAAAGTTCGCCGCATGAGGCCCGACATGTCTGAAAATATCAAAGCTGAAGTTATGAAGCAGTTCAATGCTAGATTTCTTGTTGTTACTTCCTATCCATAATGGGTTGCTAACATTGTGCCCGTGCCTAAGAAGGATGGCAAATTCAGAATATACGTGGATTACAGAGACTTAAACAGGGCTAGCCCTAAAGATGACTTTCCACTACCGCACATTGACGTCTTGGTTGAGAATACAGCTCAACACAAGGTATTTTCTTTCATGGATGGATTTTCGGGTTATAACCAGATCAAAATGGCACCAGAAGACATGGAGAAAACTACTTTTGTTACACAGTGGGGTATGTTCTATTACAAAGTGACGCCATTCGGACTGAAGAATGCCTGGGCAACCTATCAATGCGCCATGGTAGATTTGTTTCATGATATGATACATCATGATATAGAGGTCTACGTAGACGACATGATAGCCCGTTCACAAACTGAAGAAGAACACCTCGACCATCAGCAAAAGCTGTTTGTCAGGTTGAAAGAGTACATGCTCAGACTGAACCCTAACAAGTGCACTTTCGGAGTCAGGTCCGGTAAATTCTTGGGTTTCATCGTCAGTAACAAAGGCATCGAGGTTGATCCTGCCAAAGTCAGAGCTATACAAGAAATGCCTGCCCCTCGCACTGAAAAGGAGGTCAGAGGTTTCTTGGGACGCCAAAACTACATTGCAAGGTTCATTTCTCACCTAACATCTACCTGTGAACCAATCTTCAAGCTGTTGAAGATAGATCAGGTGGTTAAATGGAATGATGACTGTCAAGTTGCTTTTGATAAAATCAAGGAATATTTGCTGGAACCTCCTATCTTGATGCCACCCATCAAAGGAAGGCCGCTAATCATGTATCTGATTGTCCTAGAGAATTCAACGGGGTGCATATTGGGCCAACATGACGAGTCTGGACGAAAAGAGCATGCCATTTATTACCTTAGCAAAAAGTTTACCGACTGTGAGACCCGATACTCACTGCTCGAGAAAACTCGTTGCGCTTTAGTATGGGCTGCTCGCCGGCTAAGGCAGTATATGTTGACTCATACCACTTTGCTGATCTCTAAGATGGATCCGATCAAATACATCTTTGAGAAGCCTGCTCTATCTGGAAGAATTGCTAGATGATAGATGATCCTGACGGAATACGACATACAGTACACAACCCAAAAATCTATAAAAGGGAGTGTGCTAGCCGATCATCTGGCCCATCAAGCTGTCGAAGATTACCAATCCATAAAGTTCGACTTCCTCGACAAGGATATCATGACATTGGACAACGTTAAAGATTTCAGGCCATATGAAGGACCTGAACAAGGATCCCGATGGACCCTGTACTTTGATGGTTCCTCCAACGCACTTGGAAACGGTATCGACGCGGTACTCATTTCCCCGGAAGGTTTCCATACACCTTTCACCGCCAGACTCTGTTTCAACTGAACCAACAACATGGTCGAGTATGAAGCTTGCATCTTTGGACTTAAGGCTGTAATTGACTTGGGAATCAAATCTTTGATTGTGTTTGGGGACTCAGCTTTGGTCATCAGTCAGATCAAAGGAGAGTGGGATACTAAACATCCAAACCTCATCCATTACAAAGAACATGTGTTGACATTGTTACCACATTTCGAGCAGATTACCTTCGAGCACTTCCCGTGAGAAGAAAATCAGCTAGCAGATGCTCAAGCTACAATGTCATCCATGTTTAAACTTAACTAGGATAATGAGGCTCCCCAAATCACCATTGAACGGATGGACGAACATGCACATTGTCACGAGATTAATACCGAAGAAGTAGTGGACCGACCATGGTTTCATGACGTCAAAAGGTATCTCGAAGCACAAGAATACCCTGAAGGAGCTTCAGTCAACGACAAAAAGTTCTTAAGGAGGTTCTCAGCAAAGTTCTTCCTGAGCAATGGTATCCTATACAAGCGCAATCATGATTGCATTCTACTCTGTTGTGTGGACAAGGTTGAAGCTAAACAGATCATGGCTGAACTACACAATGGTACCTTTGGCACTCACTCAAGCGGACATACGATGGCTAAGAAGATTCTACGGGAAGGCTACTACTGGTCTACCATGGATGCTGATTGCCATCAACATTCCCGTACTTGTCAGAAATGCCAAATCTATGCGAACAAGGTACATATACCTCCAGTTCCTCTCAATGTCTTAACAGCTCCTTGGACATTCGTAATGTGGGGTATCGACATGATTGGAGAGATCAAGCCTACAGCATCCAATGGACACCGCTTCATTCTGGTGGCCATTGATTACTTTACCAAGTGGGTCGAAGCAGCTTCCTTCGCATCCGTTACAAAGAATGTTGTTTCCCGCTTCATCAAGCAGAACCTCATTTGCCGATACGGTATCCCTGAAAGGATCATCATCGACAACGGTACAAACCTGAACAACACTATGATCACTGCTTTGTGCGAACAGTTCCAGATTCAACATCATAATTCATCTCCCTATCGGCCAAAGATGAATGGTGTTGTCGAAGCTGCGAACAAAAATATCAAGATGATCATACAAAAGATGACAGTCACCTACAAGGACTGGCATGAGATGTTACCGTTTTCTCTGCATGGGTACCATACCATGGCATGCACATCAACTGGGGTAACACCCTATTCTTTGGTATACGACATGGAAGCTGTTTTACCTACCGAGGTTCAGATTCTCTCCTTGAGAATCATGAAAGATGCTGGTTTGAGTGAAGACGATTGGATTCAGACCCGGCTTGATCAACTTAACTTGATTGATGAAAAGCGACTTACTGCTATTTTCCACGGTCAGACGTATCAAAATCGGATGATCAAGGCTTTCAACAAGAAAGTCAGACGCCAGGTATATCCAGTCGGGGATCTTGTAATCAAGCGGATCATCTTGCCGCAAAGTGATCCCAGGGGCAAATGGACTCCTACTTACGAAGGACCATTTGTGATCAAAAACATCTTTTTTGGGGGGGGGGGGGCAATGATCCTTACCACCATGGACGGCGATGACCTGCCGCACCCCGCGAACGCAGACATAGTCAAAAGATACTACGCATAAATGACCCGGCAAGTTGAAAACCCGAAAGGGAGACTTGGGCAAAAATGGGCATCCCGGTGAATCGAAAACCCAAAAGGGCGGTTCAGGAAAAAATTAGGGACAAATAAAAAAATATGTACACCCGGCAAGTTGAAAACCCGAAAGGGCGACTTGGGAAAAAAAGGGTTTCCCGGTGGACTGAAAACCCGAAAGGGCGGTCCAGGCAAAAGTTAGGGAATTAAAGCGAATGACTATGTCTCATCGGATCACTTTAAGGACAATCTCTTCAAAGACAAGCTTCAGGCTCCTGATCAATCCAATCAATCTTCGAACGAAGCAACGATTGGACAAGATATTCAGAGTTACGAAGGCTATAGTAGAATGGGAACCCCATGGAATTTTCACACATAGCCATCTTTCTTTGTATAAATTTTTCTCATTTTTTATGACAACATTCTCTTACTAGGATGTCTGTCTCCTTTGTACAAAATATTTACACAAAGTTAATACAAAGATACTAAAAAGTGCAGAAAACAATTTTCCTTTTCCTCCTTTTTACACTTGTGTTTTATTTGAAAACGTCCAATGATTTATTAAATGAGCATATGCATTTGAATATAATCACTGTTTACAAATAAACAAAATGTGAAAGAATAATTACTGACAGGATGGAAGGATAGGAAAATGTATCTAAGCTATTCCAAGAGAAATCCCCTATAGTACATCATCTAGATCCCCAGCAGAGCTAAAACCTTGAAATACATATTCCCAGCGGAATTAAATTTCAAAATCCCCGCCAGATCCAATCTTTAAACTCCCAATCCCCGACGGAGTTACATTTCAAACCATAAATTCCCATCAGGGTTAAAACCTCCAAACTCCCAATCTTCAGCGGAGCAAAACTTTGAACTGCAGACCCTCAGCGGAGAAGAAACCTTCTTCCCCAACGGAGTCAAGTTTCCAACTACCAATTCCCAGCGGAAACCATTCAGTTTTCCCTAGATTCCCCAACAAGTTGTCTTAAAATATGAGAATCAACCAGATAACAGTTAACTTTTATCCCCAGCCTCCGGATAATTCCCCAGTAGATTGGCATACAACCTAAACTCTTGAACTTCTTCCAAACAGGAATAAGCTTTTTCCCCAGAGAGTCTTGAACTTACTTTCCAGCAGGACAGCTACTCCCCAACAGTATACCTAGTCCCCACAGAGTTTTTACTTCCCAACAGAATGAAGATTCTCATTCTTAACTCCCCAATTTGAAGTCCCCAAGGATTCAAATTCCCTTAGCAAATTGAAGATTCTCATTCTCGACTCCCCGGTGAAGTTTCCAGGGTCTTCATTACTTCCCAGCATGAATTTTTAAGAATTTTAATCCCCTACAGATCGAAGATTCTCATTCTCACTTCTCCAGTGAAGACCCCAAGGGTTTAATTTCCTCAGGAGATCGGAGTATCTCATTCTTAATTCTCCGCAGAAGCCATCAGAGCCTTCCTTATTCTCTAGAAGATCAAGGTTTTCTTTTGTTTAATCCCTGGTAGAGATCATCAAAAGTTTCCTTATTCCTCAGCCGAGTAAGGATTCACATTGTGTAATCTCCAGCCATAGTCTTCAAAGTTCTCTGAATTCCCCAAGCAGGTTTCTCAAGAAGACTTGAAGGATCCCTATATCCCCAGGAAA
Organism: Vicia faba; assembly: GCA_948472305.1. NCBI lineage: Eukaryota > Viridiplantae > Streptophyta > Magnoliopsida > Fabales > Fabaceae > Vicia > Vicia faba. The sequence goes on from CATIWC010002152.1 coordinate 181,789, forward strand.
GTCATGAAGGATTCTCACATCCCCACAGAAGTTGTCAAAGTTTTGATAATCCCCGTGAGTGGCCAAGGATTTTCTATCCCCAACAGTGGTCCAAGAATTTCTCATCCTTAGCAATCAAAGATTTTGAATCTCCAGCATCGGTCAAGGATTTATTTTCCCCGACAGCAGTCAAGGATTTCATTATCTCCAGCCATCAAGGATTTATTTTCCTCAGCAAGATAGCGAAGCAACTTTCATGCACATACATTACATTTATATATCATAAACATTGATAAGACACATTTATTGCATCATACATTTCATGCAACATAACTTTGTGTTTCAGCTAACATTTTACCCTTTTCAGGATAAAATTAAAAGCTATCTTTAACAAATATTCGAAGATTTCAGATAAAGTACGGATACACTCCAGACACGGAAGCCATTCTATTTCTCATTCAGATTCAACTATCAATTTCAAGTTCAGATACACTACAGACACGGAAGTCATTATGTCACTTCTTCAGATCCCAGTTACAGTATGGATACACTCCAGACACGAAAGTCATTCTGCTACTCATACATATATCAATTTCAGATACAATCCAGATACGGAAGCCATTTTGTCATTCGTTCAGACCTATTCCCCAGCCCAGAGATGCTCCAGACACGGATGTCATTCTGTCGCTTATTCAGATTTCAGACTCAGATACAATACAGATACACTCCAAACACGGAAGTCATTCTGCTATTCATTCAGAATCAAATACATTTACAACTCGGATACGCTCCAGACACGGACGCAATTCCCTTGCTCATACAGATTCAATCTCCAGATATAACTCAGATACGTTCCAGATACGGATACCATTTTGATGTTCATTCTCCTGATATTCAACAAACACTATTGGATGGCATCTTTTAAGCCCATCTCCAACAAGATTTTTTCACCTCTCCAAATGGCATCTTTAAGCCCATTTCCTCAACTTTATTTTGACGAGTGCAAATTTACGGGCACTCTAGTATTCAATCCTCTTTTACCTTCGAGTCACGAAAGGAAAACTCTCCAATCTAACTCTTCAGGTTCAAGAAGATTGAACAGGGGCAGCTGTTGTACCCCAAAATTTTCCCTCTCATTTTATCAAGATTTCCCCTTACAAGACTCTTTAGACTCAAGATCATATTAGGGTTTTCTCTGCTCAAGATACCTCCTTGCACTGTTGACCTGAAATTAGGGTTTGAGATTGTACAAGGATTTTTGGACTTCCAATGCCCCATGTGACTTTCATACTTCATTTTTTAATTGTAAGATTACCCACACCAAGTTTCAAGGCTTGAATCAAATTTTTGCCTAGTTAATTGGACAGTTGACGTAGAAATCAGCTGTATTGGGGAAAAAGTCAACTGTGGCCAATTTAAAGTCAAACCTCATAATGTTTTACCCACATCAACATTATAGACTCATATGAACCATTTGATCAATTTTGGACCACAACTCCTCAAGAAATTTGATCAGATCATCAAAAGGGCAAAATGGTCATTTTTAGGGTTTTTGACTGTAGAAGGATAATTTCTGATTTTTCACCTAGCTAATGGAAAATTGGGTTCAAGCATAGATTCAAGGACTCAATTGCATCATCTTTACCTAACCACAAGGTTCAAAAGATCTCAAAAGCATTGGATTGACAGATGAATTTTCCAGTCAACTGATTAAAAATTAACTATACACTAAAAAGTCAAACTTTGACTTTTTGGTCAAAATCAAGTGCCAAGGGTCATTTTTCATCAAGATGTGTCAAAAAATGAAACTTGTTCACGAAGAAACCTAATTTTGAAAATTAGGGTTTAAAATGGAAAATTTTCATAACTTAGAAATTTTCTAAGTTATGAAAATTTCTTATTTTTTCCCAACTTTTCCCAACTTTTTCACCATGATGCAATTGGATTCAAAGAAAACTTCAAACATGAAAGTTGTAGTCCTCCACAAAATCTACAACTTTGATTGACAAAGTTTTCCCAAATGATGCTTGGATCTCAAGTTATGATTTTGTGTACAAGGGTCCATGAAACTTTTAACTTAGTGAAATTTTGCCCTAGTTTAGGCAAGATTTTGACCTATCTTCTTGGCAATTTTTCACATAGTTCCGTGTGGAATCTCAAAATGCATTTCAAAGAAGGATTTTAGAGCATGTTACAAGATTTCCAAAATGTCCAATAACTCTACAAAATCATTTGTGGTTAGGGAGAATCAAAGGTTTGAAATTGGCAAATTTTCACTTTTGGCCAAGGCATTTTGCACATTGATACAACTTGCGATTCTGTCCAAACCATGCTTGTACTTGGTTTACAGGTCCTTAAACCCATCCAGACTCATAAATTGAATGAGAACACATTGGATTAAGGCTTTATTCTGAGCTTTAGAGAATTGTACAAAGGATTAATCCATTTTTGGCAAAAAGATAACAATGCCATTTACATAAAGCATGCTTTATGTCAAATTGATTATCTTGAGCCATACACCAAGCCTTTTGCTGCAAACAAAGCTCCCTAATATCAGGAAAACTTCACCAACTTTGTGCAGCTAGAATACATGCCTGTACAACCTTGGCATGGTCACTTCTCACCTTTTACTTCAAAACAAAGTCATTGTGCAAAAGTCCACACATCTTGTGAATCTAATATAACCAAGTCTTGGTAACATTTCAACAAGTTTTACACATTACACTAAGCCAGAAACACGAGCTCACCACCTCTCAAACACCCTCTAACATCAAAACACCATGTTCTTGTCAAAACAGGGCAGCTTATGCAGTTTGACTTCCAAAACAAAATCCACTCATGCGTTTTGCTTGCAACCAGTTCCAACATACTCCATACAACATACCTAAACTTTCCCAACCATTCCCAAGCCACTGTAACTCCATTTACACACTTCACCATTTTCAAATTCCGAGTTTGCAGGTTGAGTTCTACAAGAAGTTTCAGACCATTTCAAATCAAGCCAAGCATTGGGAAAGGTCAAGGGAACATCAAGCAAGCTCAAAAGAACCTCAGGCCTCACTGAAAGTTGCTACATTGCCATACTTGAGCTTGACTGAAACAGGTAAATTTCAAACTTCTATCTCCTTACTTAGGAATCATTAGGCTTAGGTTTGTGAAGCAAAAATGTAGTCCTCATTTCCCTTGAGTTGTACATATGCATATAATTCATTTATGTTAACTGAGCTAGGAGTATTTGATAGTTGAACTTTCTGAAAAAACTAGGTCACAAATTAGGGGCGCTAAAATTCTCCCTAGTTTCTAAGAGTTAGATCAAGTTTTTATATGGTTAGAATCGTGGTTTAATGCTCTATAACTTTCATGTTGCAAGTTTTTGATTTTAAGCACGTATGCAGGATTTCCCAGTTTGAACAAGAAACGCGCGTTTGCTTCTGTCTCAAGGACAGGGACAAGAGGAATATGGGTTGGGCCTGACTTTGCCTTGCTTTTGACACCCCCTAGCTTGCTTTCTGCACCCCCTTGGCCCATTTGATTATTTTTGTATATTTTTCTATTTCTTTTACATTTCTGACTTTTATTTATTTTTTCCAAATATTAAAAATCATCAAAAATATTTTCTTAAATTTTCACAATTTATTTTATTTATTTTATTTTATTTTCGGCATAGTATTAGTTTATTAGGTTTAATACATTTATTTTCTTAAATAAAAACTTATAATTAATACAAAAATATTATATATATTTTAATTTTTATTATTTATACATATAAAATAATATTATTTTCACACATTTTAATTTTTAACAATTTTGTATATATTTTATTTATTTTCTTGTACATAAATAAATAATAATAGAAATATATTTTCTTTTAAATCAAAACTAGGGTTTTCTATCCTTTCCAAAAATAATCATTAATATTTTTCCTATTTTTGAGACATTAAATAAATTTATTTTACATACATAAAATAAAATACAAAAACATTTTTCATATTTATATTTAATTGCATATTTAAATAATTGTCTTGTTTATTTATTTGTACAATTAAATTCAATATGGTTGTAATAGTTTTAGGGTTTTATTTTTGAGCAATATCCCCCTATTCAAACTTGTATCCCTCTCCCCATATCAATGTTGTAATAGTTGTAGATTTACTTTTATGCATTTTATCGCTTTCAAAATGCCATGATAGTAAATTAGGGTTTGTATAATAACCAAAAATCAAAACAAATAGCTTGACTAAACACAAGACAAAAATGCATGGAAAATGATAACACAATGCACACAAGCACCCCTAGGGTTTCATCCACTTGTTGCCTTAAAAATGGCCATGGTATGCATGCTAGGTATCTTGGCAAAACAAAAACAAAACAAAAGATCATAGTCTCTCGATGAGGCTATCTTGGTTGCCTATACAAAAAATGATCTAGTCCCTCAAAAACTTGCTAAGATACTGGACAACATTGTTATCATGGTCATACGATGACCTGCGCCTGTCCCGTTTAACATCAAAATACAAGGTTGTTTACCAAATGCAATGGTAAAACAACCATGTCAATGGGTTAAAAATGTGTAGGAAAGATCTTTGAGTTAGGGTAGATAACTCCTAGTTACTTGATCAAACTTGCAAACATCCTTGCTATTTTCAAAAACACATCACAACATAATTTCAAAACAATTTCCCAACAAACTTTCAAACATTGAAACATTTTTCAAAAGAAAAACACCTTTGTATACATTCAAACAAGAATCATTACAAAGGTTGCCTAGACAAAGGCCTCTTTTCAAAATACTTTCAAAACCACACACAAAAGCACCATTTCAAACAAATTAAAAGCGAAAGCAAGCGATCTAAACAAGTAACTAAGTGCCCATGGAAAACCATGGATGAAAAGGGTGCTAGCACCTTCCTTTTTCATAATCTACCCCCATACCCGAGAAAACATCTCAAAGGTCTTTCCTGTGCTTTTTGACCTTTCCTTTGGATAAAATTAAAAGTCTGTGGCGACTCTTGCTAAACCGAAACATTTTGCAAACACAAACGCAAAACCTCAAGTCATTCCCCCACCACATCACAATATGCCAAACAAAATAAGTTATATTAAAATTATAAAATGTGTTAAAATTACACATAAGATTGCACCTATTCTTCATAAACTGATCAATTGTGTTAGAATTACACATAAACTGTATTGAAATTACACACAAGGTTGCTACATACACGTAATACAACTTAATGAAAAATACACATAACATTACATAACACATAATCTTCAATGTTTTTTACCACTTCAATATCTTGTTCAGTTGAATTTGAAGTTCTAACACAGCATCCTCTAATTCTAAATTTCTAACCCTCAATTTTACGTACTGATTCTTAGTTTCATCTAAATCCTTTATTGTGCTTTCCAATCTATTAATTGCTACTTGGTTTATGTCTTCTGCCAATTCCTCATGAAACCAGTCGAAGAAACCACATCCTCTTTGCAAGGATTCCTGCAAATTTAAAAAATTGATCAAACTTTGTTTACCAATTTTTACAATACACAAACAAAAATTAGGACTTACCTTGTAATTGTGACAACCCCAAAATTTATTTCCATAATTCTTCTCAGAGGTTGTCTTACGAAGAACAGTGTTATCTCTAATACGGAAAAGTTGTGCAATTTTCAAGCTACTGTATACACATGACCCAACACTTTCAGATTTCTTAAGGTTTATTTGCAAAGAAGAATGCTTCGTATTCATGGAGAATGGAGCGAAACAACTTGAGAAATATGAAGACGGAGATGAAAACACATATGGAGCAGAGAAGATTTTGTGCAAGTGAAGAAAACGCGTCTGGAGTAAATACGGTGGTGAAGAACATATATAAATAAGATGAAGATAACATGCCAGCTCACCAGCTACATAGGTCAAGTTAATGAACGTTTGAGCCCAACTGACATAAGGGACTTCTTTGTTACGTTTTGAGACTTATGCACCAATTTGATACGAAAAAAATTAAGGGACCAAACTGAACCATGACCTATAGTTAAGATACAAAAATGAGTATTTTGTCTAATAGAATTTATAAATTTCAACGAAATTACTTACAATAAAAATAAAATTCATGATACTTTAGGCTATACGTTGGAAATTATAACATTTAAATAAAAGGGAACTTATGAGCATATGTTAAAGTCAAATAAAAATTTATTGTGACATTATTATCTTTGTAAGAGTTATTAGTGTGTATTATTGTATAAGTATTGGTCATATGTTTTGTAAACTCGGTTAATATTTGAAACCGGAGGACTACTGTCTGTGTTTTCTTAAAACCAAGATGTCATAACCATAGTTTTAAAATTTATATCCTTTCAGTCGGTTGCACCGAGTAGACTGTGAATCAGAGAGTAGAACGATTCAGTAAGGTTATTAGATCATTGTTGTCGATGAAAATCAGTGTGACTCAGACGGTTCACTAGTCAGATCAGTGAACCGTTGGGTTTCTTAATCTGACGGATTGAATGTTTTATGTTTTTTAAATTAATTATAATGTTCATTCTTTATTTTCATTTTCTTAAGTTTTGGTGCTCTATTTTAAAATACAGTTTTATTAATATATATAATTATCTTAATTATTTATAATAACGAAATAATATTAAAATTATAAATATAAAATTTTATCAAATTTTAAGAATCTGACCTATAACCTTTTAAAATTATTAGGATTGTAATTTTACCTCTGCACCTTAAATCACTTTGATGTTTAATTTAATTAAAGAAAAGAAAGTTATATATTCTATAATTATTATATTACAATTTTCATTATATTCTATGTAATATGTCATTTTGTCAACCATTAGGAACATGTCTATGTAACATGCCATTTTGTCAATCTTTTGAATCATGTCTATGTAATATGTCATTCTATCAAACTTTTGCAACATGTCTATGTAACATGTCATTACGTCAACCTTTTGGAACATGTCTATGTATTTTGGAACATATATATGTAACGTGTGAACTTCATATTTTCATTTCAAGTAATCCGATGTGTTCATTTACTAGTAATATCCAAATTTATGTTGCTATAATTAATGATATGCCAAACAAAATAAGTCATATTAAAATTATAAACTGTGTTAAAATTACAAATAAGATTGCACATAATCTTCATAAACTGATAAATTGTGTTAGAATTACACATAAACTGTATTGAAATTACTTAAAAGGTTGCTACATACACCTAATACAGATTAATGACAAAGACACATGACATTACAAAACATATAATCTTCAATGTTTTTTTCCACTTCAACATCTTGTTCAGTTGAATTTGATGTTCTAACACAGCATCCCATAATTCTTCATTTCTAACCCTCAATTTTTCGTACTAATTCTTAGTTTCATATAAATACTTCATTGTGCTTTCCAATCTATTAATCACTACTTGGTTTGTCTTCTACCAATTCCGCATGAAACCAATTGAAGAAACCATATCCTCTTTGCAAGGATTCCTGCAAATTTAAAAAATTGATCAAACTTTGTTTACCAATTTTTAACTTACCCAAACAAAAATTAGGACTTACCTTGTAATTGTGACAACCCCATAATTTATTTCCATAATTCTTCTCAGTGGTTGTCCTACGAAGAACAGTGTTATCTCCAAATCGGCAAAGTGGGGCAATTTGCAAGCTACTATATACACATGACCCAACACTTTCTGACTTCTTCAGGTTCATTTGCGAAGAAGAATGCTTTGTATTCATAGAGAATAGAGCGAAACAACTTGAGAAATACAAAGACGGAGATGAAGACACATCTGGAGTAGAGAATATTTTACACAAGTGAAGAAAACACGTCTGGAGTAAATACGATGGTGAAGAACATATATAAATAAGATGAAGATAAAATGCCAGCTCAGCAGCTACATAGGTCAAGTTAATGAACGTTTGAGCCCAACTGGCATAAGGGACTTCTTTGTTACGTTTTGAAACTTAAGGAACCAATTTGATTCGAAAAAAATTAAGAGACCAAACTGAACCATGGCATATAGTTAAGATACCAAAATGAGTATTTTGTCAAATAGAATTGATAAATTTCAACGAAATTACTTACAATAAAAATAAAATTCATGATACTTTAGGCTATACGTTGAAAATTATAACATTTAAATAAAAGGGAAATTATGAGCATTTGTTAAAGTCAAATAAAAATTTATTGTGACATTATTATCTTTGTAAGAGTTATTAGTGTGTATTATTGTATAAGTATTGGTCATATTTTTTATAAACTCCGTTAATATTTGAAACCATAGGACTACTGTCTGTATTTTCTTAAAACCAAGATGTTATAACCATAATTTTAAAATTCATATCCTTTCAGTCGGTTGGACCGGTTAGACTGTGAATCAGGGAGTAAACTGATTCAGTAAGGTTATTAAATCATTGTTGTCTATAAAAATCACTGTGACTCAGATGGTTCACTAGTCAGATCAGTGAACCTGTCGGTTTCTTCATCTGACGGGTTGAATGTTTTATGTTTTTTAACTTAATTATAATTTTCATTCTTTATTTTCATTTTCTTAAGTTTTGGTGCTCTATTTTAAAATCCGGTTTTATTAATATATATAATTATCTTAGTTATTTATAATAACGAAATAATGTTACAATTATAAATATCAAATTTTATCAAATTTTAAGAATCTGACCTATATCCTTTTAAAATTATTGTGATTGTAATTCTACCTCTCACCTTAAATCTCTTTGCTGTTTAATTTAATTAATGAAAAGAAAGTTATATATTCTATAATTATAATATTACAATTTTCATTATATTCTATGTAATATGTCATTTTGTGAACCTTTAGGAACATGTCTATGTAACATGTCATTATGTAAACCTTTTGGAACATGTCAATGTAATTTGGAACATATTTATGTAACGGGTCAACTTCATATTTTCATTTCAAGTAATCCGATGTGTTCATTTACTAGTAATACCCAAATTTATGTTGCTACAATTCATGATATGCCAAACAAAATAAGTCATATTAAAATTATAAACTGTGTTAAAATTACATATTAAATTGCACATAATCTTCATAAACTAATAAATTGTGTTAGAATTACACATAAACTTGACTCGAATTACACACAAGGTTGCTACATACACCTAATACAACTTAATGACAAATACACATAATCTTCAATGTTTTTTCCACTTCAACATCTTGTTCAGTTGAATTTGAAGTTCTAACACGGCATCCCCTAATTCTTCATTTCTAACCCTCAATTTTTCGTACTGATTCTTAGTTTCATCTAAATCCTTTATTGTGCATTCCAATCTATTAATCGCTACTTGGTTTATGTCTTCTGCCAATTCCCAGTGAAACCAATCAAAGAAACCACATCCTCTTTGCAAGGATTACTGCAAATTTTAAAAATTGATCAAACTTTGTTTACCAAATTTTAACATACGCAAACAAAAATTAGGACTTACCTTGTAATTGTGACAACCCCAAAATTTAATTCCATAATTCTTCTCAGAGGTTGTCCTACGAAGAACAGTGTTATCTCCACAACGGCAAAGTGGTGCAATTTGAAAGCTACTGTATACACATGACCCAACACTTTCAGATTTCTTCAGGTTCATTTGCGAAGAAGAATGCATCGTATTCATGGAGAATGGAGCGAAACGACTTGAGCAATATGAAGACGGAGATGAAAACACATCTGGAGCAGAGAAAATTTTGTGCAAGTGAAGAAAACGCGTCTGGAGTAAAGACGATGGCGAAGAAAATATATAAATAAGATGAAGATACAATGCAAGCTCACCAGCTACATAGGTCAAGTTAACGAACGTTTTAGCCCAACTGACATAAGGGACTTCTTTGTTATGTTTTGAAACTTAAGGAACAAATTTGATACGAAAAAAATTAAGGGACCAAACTGAACCATGACCTATAGTTAAGATACCAAAATGAGTATTTTGTCTAATAGAATTTATAAATTTCAACGAAATTAGTTACAATAAAAATAACATTCATGATACTTTAGGCTATACGTTGGAAATTATAACATTTAAATAAAAGGGAAATTATGAGCATATGTTAAAGTCAAATAAAAATTTATTGTGACATTATTATCTTTGTCAGAGTTATTAGTGTGTATTATTGTATTAGTATTGGTCATATTTTTTATAAACTCCGTTAATATTTGAAACCGGAGGACTACTGTCAGTATTTTCTTAAAACCAAGATGTTATAACCATAGTTTTAAAATTTATATCCTTTAAGTCGGTTGGACCGGTTAGACTATGAATCAGAGAGTAGAACGATTCAGTAAGGTTATTAGATCATTGTTGTCGATAAAGATCAGTGTGACTCGGACGTTCCACTAGTCAGATCAGTGAACCTGTGGGTTACATAATCTAACGGATTGAATATTTTATGTTTTTTAACATAATTATAATTTTCATTCTTTATTTTCATTTTCTTAAGTTTGGGTGTTGTATTTTAAAATCCGGTTTTATTAATATATATATAATTATCTTAATTATTTTTAATACCGAAATAATATTACAATTATAAATATAAAATATTATCAAATTTTAAGAATCTGATCTATAACCTTTTAAAATTATTGGGATTGTAATTTTACCTCTACACCTTAAATCTCTTTGATGTTTAATTTAATTAAAGAAAAGAAAGTTATATATTCTATAATTATAATATTACGATTTTCGTTATATTCTATGTAATATGTCATTTTGTGAACCTTTACGAACATGTCTATGTAACATGTCATTTTGTCAACCTTTTGAAACATGTCTATGTAATATGTCATTCTATCCAACTTTTGCAACATGTCTATGTAACATATCATTATGTCAACCTTTTGGAACATGTCTATGTATTTTGGAACATATCTATGTAACGTGTCAACTTCATATTTTCCTTTCGAGTAATCCGATGTGTTCATTTACTAGTAATACCCAAATTTATGTTGCTACAATTCATGATATGCCAAACAAAATAAGTCATATTAAAATTATAAATTGTGTTAAAATTACACGTAAGATTGCACATAATATTCATAAACTGATAAATTGTGTTAGAATTACACATAACCTGTATCGAAATTACACACAAGGTTGCAACATACATCTAATGTAGCTTAATGAAAAATACACATAACATTACAAAACACATAATCTTCGATGTTTTTTTCCACTTCAACATCTTGTTCAGTTTAATTTGAAGTTCTAACACAGCATCCCCTAATTCTTAATTTCTAACCCTCAATTTTTCGTACTGATTCTTAGTTTCATCTAAATCATTTGTTGTGCTTTCCAATCTATTAATCGCTACTTGGTTTATGTCTTCTGTCAATTCCTCATGAAACCAGTCGAAGAAACCACATTCTCATTTCAAGGATTCTTGCAAATTTAAAAAATTGATCAAACATTGTTTACCAATTTTTAACATACGCAAACAAAAATTAGGACTTACCTTGTAATTGTGACAACCCCAAAATTTATTTCCATAATTCTTCTCAGAGGTTGTCCTACAAAGAACAGTGTTATCTCCACAACGACAAAGTGGTGCAATTTGAAAGCTACTGTATACAGAACACCCAACACTTTCAGATTTCTTAAGGTTCATTTGCAAAGAAGAATGCTTCGTATTCATGGAGAATGGAGCGAAACGACTTGAGCAATATGAAGACGGAGATGAAAACACATCTGGAGCAGAGAAAATTTTGTGCAAGTGAAGAAAACGCGTCTGGAGTAAAGACGATAGTGAAGAACATATATAAATAAGATGAAGATAACATTCAAGCTCACCAGCTACATAGGTCAAGTTAACAAACGTTTGAGCCCAACTGACATAAGGGACTTCTTTGTTATGTTTTGAAACTTAAGGAACCAATTTGATACGAAAAAAATTAAGGGACCAAACTGAACCATGACCTATAGTTAAGATACCAAAATGAGTATTTTGTCTAATAGAATTTATAAATTTCAACGAAATTAGTTACAATAAAAATAACATTCATGATACTTTAGGCTATACGTTGGAAATTATAACATTTAAATAAAAGGGAAATTATGAGCATATGTTAAAGTCAAATAAAAATTTATTGTGACATTATTATCTTTGTCAGAGTTATTAGTGTGTATTATTGTATTAGTATTGGTCATATTTTTTATAAACTCCGTTAATATTTGAAACCGGAGGACTACTGTCAGTATTTTCTTAAAATCAAGATGTTATAACCATAGTTTTAAAATTGATATCCTTTAAGTCGGTTGGACCGGTTAGACTATGAATCAGAGAGTAGAACGATTCAGTACGGTTATTAGATCATTGTTGTCGATAAAGATCAGTGTGACTCGGACGGTCCACTAGTCAGATCTGTGAACCTGTGGGTTACTTAATCTGACGGATTGAATATTTTATGTTTTTTAACATAATTATAATTTTCATTCTTTATTTTCATTTTCTTAAGTTTGGGTGCTGTATTTTAAAATCCGGTTTTATTAATATATATATAATTATCTTAATTATTTTTAATACCGAAATAATATTACAATTATAAATATAAAATATTATCAAATTTTAAGAATCTGATCTATAACCTTTTAAAATTATTGGGATTGTAATTTTACCTCTGCAACTTAAATCTCTTTGATGTTTAATTTAATTAAAGAAAAGAAAGTTATATATTCTATAATTATAATATTACAATTTTCGTTATATTCTATGTAATATGTCATTTTGTGAAACTTTAGGAACATGTCATTTTGTCAACCTTTTGAAACGTGTCTATGTAATATGTCATTCTATCAAACTTTTGCAACATGTCTATGTAACATATCATTATGTCAACCTTTTGGAACATGTCTATGTATTTTGGAACATATATATGTAACGTGTCAACTTCATATTTTCCTTTCAAGTAATACAATGTGTTCATTTACTAGTAATACCCAAATTTATGTTTCTACAATTCATGATATGCCAAACAAAATAAGTCATATTAAAATTATAAACTGTGTTAAAATTACACATAAGATTGCACATAATATTCATAAACTGAAAAATTGTGTTAGAATTACACATAAACTGTATCGAAATTACACACAAGGTTGCTACATACACCTAATGTAGCTTAATGAAATATACACATAACATTACAAAACACATAATCTTCAATGTTTTTTCCAATTCAACATCTTGTTCAGTTTAATTTGAAGTTCTAACACAGCATCCCCTAATTCTTCATTTCTAACCCTCAATTTTTCGTACTGATTCTTAGTTTCATCTAAATCATTTATTGTGCTTTCCAATCTATTAATCTCTACTTGGTTTATGTCTTCTGTCATATCCTCATGAAACTAGTCGAAGAAACCACATCCTCATTGCAAGGATTCCTGCAAGTTTAAAAAATTGATCAAACATTGTTTACCAATTTTTAACATACGCAAATAGAAATTAGGACTTACCTTGTAATTTTGACAACACCAAAATTTATTTCCATAATTCTTCTCAGAGGTTGTCCTACAAAGAACAGTGTTATCTCCACAACGACAAAGTGGTTCAATTTGAAAGCTATTGTATACACAACACCCAACACTTTCAGATTTCTTAAGGTTCATTTGCAAAGAAGAATGCTTCGTATTCATGGAGAATGGAGCGAAACGACTTGAGAAATATGAAGACGAAGATGAAATCACATCTGGAGCAGAGAAAATTTTGTGCAAGTGAAGAAAATGCGTCTGGAGTAAAGACGATAGCGAAGAAAATATATAAATAAGATGAAGATAACATGCAAGCTCACCAGCTACATAGGTCAAGTTAACAAACGTTTGAGCCCAACTGACATAAGGGACTTCTTTGTTATGTTTTGAAACTTAAGGAACCAATTTGATACGAAAAAAATTAAGGGACCAAACTGAACCATGACTTATAGTTAATATACCAAAATAAGTATTTTTTTCTAATAGAATTTATAAGTTTCAACGAAATTAGTTACAATAAGATAAAATTCATGATACTTTAGGCTATACGTTGGAAATTATAACATTTTAAAAAAAGGGAAATTATGAGCATATGTTAAAGTTAAATAAAAATTTATTGTGACATTATTATCTTTGTCAGAGTTATTAGTGTGTATTATTGTATAAGTATTGGTCATATTTTTTATAAACTCCGTTAATATTTGAAATCGGAGGACTACTATCAGTATTTTCTTAAAACCAAGATGTTATAACCATAGTTTTAAAATTTATATCCTTTAAGTCGGTTGGACCGGTTAGACTATGAATCAGAGAGTAGAACGATTCAGTAAGGTTATTAGATCATTGTTGTCGATAAAGATCAGTGTGACTCGGACGGTCCACTAGTTAGATCAGTGAACCTGTGGGTTACTTAATCTGACGGATTGAATATTTTATGTTTTTTAACATAATTATAATTTTCATTCTTTATTTTCATTTTCTTAAGTTTGGGTGCTGTATTTTAAAATCCGGTTTTATTAATATATATATATATATATATATATATATATATATATATATATATATATATATATATATATATATATATATATATATATATATATATATATAATTATCTTAATTATTTTTAATACCGAAATAATATTACAATTATAAATATAAAATATTATCAAATTTTAAGAATCTGGTCTATAACCTTTTAAAATTATTGGGATTGTAATTTTACCTCTGCACCTTAAATCTCTTTGATGTTTAATTTAATTAAAGAAAAGAAAGTTATATATTCTATAATTATAATATTACAATTTTCGTTATATTCTATGTAATATGTCATTTTGTGAAGCTTTAGGAACATGTCATTTTGTCAATCTTTTGAAACGTGTCTATGTAATATGTCATTCTATAAAACTTTTGCAACATGTCTATGTAACATATCATTATGTCAACCTTTTGGAACATGTCTATGTATTTTGGAACATATATATGTAACGTGTCAACTTCATATTTTCCTTTCAAGTAATCCAATGTGTTCATTTACTAGTAATACCCAAATTTATGTTGCTACAATTCATGATATGCCAAACAAAATAAGTCATATTAAAATTATAAACTGTGTTAAAATTACACATAAGATTGCACGTAATATTCATAAACTGAAAAATTGTGTTAGAATTACACATAAACTGTATCGAAATTACACACAAGGTTGCTACATACACCTAATGTAGCTTAATGAAATATACACATAACATTACAAAACACATAATCTTCAATGTTTTTTCCAATTCAACATCTTGTTCAGTTTAATTTGAAGTTCTAACACAGCATCCCCTAATTCTTCATTTCGAACCCTCAATTTTTCGTATTGATTCTTAGTTTCATCTAAATCATTTATTGTGCTTTCCAATCTATTAATCTCTACTTGGTTTATGTCTTCTGTCAATTCCTCATGAAACCAGTCGAAGAAACCATATCCTCATTGCAAGGATTCCTGCAAGTTTGAAAAATCGATCAAACGTTGTTTACCAATTTTTAACATACGCAAACAAAAATTAGGACTTACCTTGTAAATGTGACAACCCCAAAATTTATTTCCATAATTCTTCTCAGAGGTTGTCCTACAAAGAACAGTGTTATCTCCACAAGGACAAAGTGGTGCAATTTGAAAGCTACTGTATACATAACACCCAACACTTTCAGATTTCTTAAGGTTCATTTGCAAAGAAGAATGCTTCGTATTCATGGAGAATGGAGCGAAACGACTTGAGCAATATGAAGACGGAGATGAAAACACATATGGAGCAGAGAAGATTTTGTGCAAGTGAAGAAAACGCGTCTGGAGTAAAGACGATGGCGAAGAACATATATAAATAAGATGAAGATAACATTCAAGCTCACCAGCTACATAGGTCAAGTTAACGAACGTTTGAGCCCAACTGACATAAGGGACTTCTTTGTTATGTTTTGAAACTTAAGGAACCAATATGATACGAAAAAAATTAAGGGACCAAACTGAACCATGACCTATAGTTAAGATACCAAAATGAGTATTTTGTTTAATAGAATTTATAAATTTCAACGTAATTAGTTACAATAAAAATAAAATTCATGATACTTTAGGCTATACGTTGGAAATTATAACATTTAAATAAAAGGGAAATTATGAGCATATGTTAAAGTCAAATAAAATTTATTGTGACATTATTATCTTTGTCAGAGTTATTAGTGTGTATTATTGTATAAGTATTGGTCATATTTTTTATAAACTCCGTTAATATTTGAAACCGGAGGACTACTGTCTGTATTTTCTTAAAACCAAGATGTTATAACCATAGTTTTAAAATGTATATCCTTTCAGTCGGTTGGACCGGTTAGACTGTGAATCAGAGAGTAGAATGATTCAGTAAGGTTATTAGATCATTGTTGTCGATAAAGATCAGTGTGACTCGGACGATCCACTAGTCAGATCAGTGAACCTGTGGGTTACTTAATCTGACGGATTGAATATTTTATGTTTTTTAACATAATTATAATTTTCATTCTTTATTTTCATTTTCTTAAGTTTGGGTGCTCTATTTTAAAATCCGGTTTTATTAATATATATTATTATCTTAATTATTTTTAATACCGAAATAATATTACAATTATAAATATAAAATTTTATCAAATTTTAAGAATCTGATCTATAACCTTTTAAAATTATTGGGATTGTAATTTTACCTCTGCACCTTAAATCTCTTTGATGTTTAATTTAATTAAAGAAAAGAAAGTTATATATTCTATATTTATAATATTAAAATTTTCGTTATATTCTATGTAATATGTCATTTTGTGAACCTTTAGGAACATGTTTATGTAACATGTCATTTTGTCAACCTTTTGAAACATGTCTATGTAATTTGTCATTCTATCAAACTTTTGCAACATGTCTATGTAACATATCATTATGTCAACCTTTTGGAATATGTCTATGTATTTTGGAACATATCTATGTAACGTGTCAACTTCATATTTTCCTTTCAAGTAATCCGATGTGTTCATTTACTAGTAATACCCAAATTTATGTTGCTACCATTCATCATATGCCAAACAAAATAAGTCATATTAAAATTATAAATTGTGTTAAAATTACACATAAGATTGCACATAATATTCATAAACTGAAAAATTGTGTTAGAATTACACATAAACTGTATCGAAATTACACACAAGGTTGCTACATACACCTAATGTAGATTAATGAAAAATACATATAACATTACAAAACACATAATCTTCAATGTTTTTTTCCACTTCAACTTCTTGTTCAGTTGAATTTGAAGTTCTAACACAGCATCCCCTAATTCTTCATTTCTAACCCTCAATTTTTCGTACTGATTCTTATTTTCATCTAAATCATTTATTGTGCTTTCCAATGTATTAATCGCTACTTGGTTTATGTCTTCTGTCAATTCCTCATGAAACCAGTCGAAGAAACCACATCCTCTTTGCAAGGATTCCTGCAAATTTAAAAAATTGATCAAACGTTGTTTACCAATTTTTAACATAGGCAAACAAAAATTAGGACTTACCTTTTAATTGTGACAACCCCAAAATTTATTTCCATAATTCTTCTCAGAGGTTGTCCTACAAAGAACAGTGTTATCTCCACAACGACAAAGTGGTGCAATTTGCAAGCTAATGTATACACAACACCCAACACTTTCAGATTTCTTAAGGTTCATTTGCAAAGAAGAATGCTTCGTATTCATGGAGAATTGAGCGAAACGACTTGAGCAATATGAAGACAGAGATGAAAACACATGTGGAGCAGAGAAAATTTTGTGCAAGTGAAGAAAACGCGTCTGGAGTAAAGACGATGGCGAAGAACATATATAAATAAGATGAAGATAACATGCAAGCTCACCAGCTACATAGGTCAAGTTAACGAACATTTGAGCCCAACTGACATAAGGGACTTCTTTGTTATGTTTTGAAACTTAAGGAACCAATTTGATATGAAAAAAATTAAGGGACCAAACTGAACCATGACCTATAGTTAAGATACCAAAATGAGTATTTTGTCTAATAGATTTTATAAATTTCAACGAAATTAGTTATAATAGAAATAAATTTCAGGATACTTTAGGCTATACGTTGGAAATTATAACATTTAAATAAAAGGGAAATTATGAGCATATGTTAAAGTCAAATAAAAATTTATCGTGACATTATTATCTTTGTAAGAGTTATTAGTGTGTATTATTGTATAAGTATGGGTCATATTTTTTATAAACTCAGTTAATATTTGAAATTGGAGGACTACTATCTGTATTTTCTTAAAACCAAGATGTTATAACCATAGTTTTAAAATTTATATCCTTTAAGTCGGTTGGATCAGTTAGACTATGAATCAGAGAGTATAACGATTCAGTAAGGTTATTAGATCATTGTTGTCGATAAAAATCAGTGTGATTCGGACGGTTCACTAGTCAGATAAGTGAACCTGTGGGTTACTTAATCTGACGGATTGAATATTTTATGTTTTTTAACATAATTATAATTTACATTCTTTATTTTCATTTTCTTAAGTTTGGGTGCTGTATTTTAAAATCTGGTTTTATTAATATATATAATTATCTTAATTATTTTTAATACCGAAATAATATTACAATTATAAATATAAAACATTATCAAATTTTAAGAATCTGATCTATAACCTTTTAAAATTATTGGGATGGTAATTTTACCTTTGCACCTTAAATCTCTTTGATGTTTAATTTAATTAAAGAAAAGAAAGTTATATATTATATAATTATAATATTACAATTTTCGTTATATTCTATGTAATATGTCATTTTGTGGACCTTTAGGAACATGTTTATGTAACATGTCATTTTGTCAACCTTTTGAAACATGTCTATGTAATATGTCATTCTATCAAACTTTTGCAACATGTCTATGTAACATATCATTATGTCAACCTTTTGGAACATGTCTATGTATTTTGGAACATATCTATGTAACGTGTCAACTTCATATTTTCCTTTCAAATAATCCGATGTGTTCATTTACTAGTAAATCCCAAATTTATGTTGCTACAATTCATGATATGCCAAACAAAATAAGTCATATTAAAATTATAAACTGTGTTAAAATTACACATAAGATTGCACTTAATATTCATAAACTGAAAAATTGTGTTAGAATTACACATAAACTGTATCGAAATTACACCAAAGGTTGCTACATACACCTAATGTAGCTTAATGAAAAATACACATAACATTACAAAACACATAATCTTCAATGTTTTTTTCCACTTCAACATCTTGTTCAGTTTAATTTGAAGTTCTAACACAGCATCCCCTAATTCTTCATTTCTAACCCTCAATTTTTCGTACTGATTCTTAGTTTCATCTAAATCATTTATTGTGCTTTCCAATCTATTAATCGCTACTTGGTTTATGTCTTCTGCCAATTCCTCATGAAACCAGTCGAAGAAACCACATCCTCTTTGCAAGGATTCCTGCAAATTTAAAAAATTGATCAAACGTTGTTTACGAATTTTTAACATACGCAAACAAAAATTAGGACTTACCTTGTAATTGTGACAACCCCAAAATTTATTTCCATAATTCTTCTCAGAGGTTGTCCTACAAAGAACAGTGTTATCTCCACAACGACAAAGTGGTGCAATTTGCAAGCTACTATATACACAACACCCAACACTTTCAGATTTCTTAAGGTTCATTTGCAAAGAAGAATGCTTCGTATTCATGGAGAATGGAGCGAAACGACTTGAGCAATATGAAGACGGAGATGAAAACACATCTGGAGGAGAGAAAATTTTGTGCAAGTGAAGAAAACGCGTATAGAGTAAAGACGATGGCGAAGAACATATATAAATAAGATTAAGATAACATTCAAGCTCACCAGTTACATAGGTCAAGTTAACGAATATTTGAGCCCAACTGACATAAGGGACTTCTTTGTTATGTTTTGAAACTTAAGGAACCAATTTGATACGAAAAAAATTAAGGGACCAAACTGAACCATGACCTATAGTTAAGATACCAAAATGAGTATTTTGTCTAATAGAATTTATAAATTTCAACGAAATTAGTTACAATAAAAATAAAATTCATGATACTTTAGGCTATACGTTGGAAATTATAACATTTAAATGAAGGGGAAATTATGACCATATGTTAAAGTCAAATAAAAATTTATTGTGACATTATTATCTTTGTCAGAGATATTAGTGTGTATTATTGTATAAGTATTGGTCATATTTTTTATAAACTCCATTAATATTTGAAACCGGAGGACTACTGTCACTATTTTTTTAAAACCAAGATGCTATAACCATAGTTTTAAAATTTATATCCTTTAAGTCGGTTGGACCGGTTAGACTATGTATCAGAGAGTAGAACGATTCAGTAAGGATATTAGATCATTGTTGTCGATAAAGATCAGTGTGACTCGGACGGTCCACTAGTTAGATCAGTGAACATGTGGGTTACTTAATATGACGGATTGAATATTTTATGTTTTTTAACATAATTATAATTTTCATTCTTTATTTTCATTTTCTTAAGTTTGGGTGCTGTATTTTAAAATCCGGTTTTATTAATATATATAATTATCTTAATTATTTTTAATACTGAAATAATATTACAATTATAAATATAAAATTTTATCAAATTTTAAGAATCTGATCTATAACCTTTTAAAATTAATGGGATTGTAATTTTACCTCTGCACCTTAAATCTCTTTGATGTTCAATTTAATTAAAGAAAAGAAAGTTATATATTCTATAATTATAATATTACAATTTTCGTTATATTCTATGTAATATGTCATTTTCTGAACCTTTAGGAACATGTCTATGTAACATGTCATTTTGTCAACCTTTTGAAACATGTCTATGTAATATGTCATTCTATCAAACTTTTGCAACATGTCTATGTAACATATCATTATGTCAACCTTTTGGAACATGTCTATGTATTTTGGAACATATCTATGTAACGTGTCAACTTCATATTTTCCTTTCAAGTAATCTGATGTGTTCATTTACTAGTAATACCCAAATTTATGTTGCTACAATTCATGATATGCCAAACAAAATAAGTCATATTAAAATTATAAACTGTGTTAAAATTACACATAAGATTGCACATAATATTCATAAACTGATAAATTGTGTTAGAATTACACATAAACTGTATCGAAATTACACACAAGGTTGCTACATACACCTAATGTAGCTTAATGAAAAATACACATAACAATACAAAACACAAAATCTTCAATGTTTTTTTCCAATTCAACATCTTGTTCAGTTTAATTTGAAGTTCTAACACATCATCCCCTAATCCTTCATTTTTAACCCTCAATTTTTCGTAATGATTCTTAGTTTCATCTAAATCATTTATTGTGCTTTCCAATCTATTAATCGCTACTTGGTTTATGTCTTCTGTCAATTCCTCATGAAACCAGTCGAAGAAACCACATCCTCATTGCAAGGATTCCTGCAAGTTTAAAAAATTGATCAAACATTGTTTACCAATTTTTAACATACGCAAACAAAAATTAGGACTTACCTTGTAATTTTGACAACCCCAAAATTTATTTCCATAATTCTTCTCAGAGGTTGTCCTACAAAGAACAATGTTATCTCCACAACGACAAAGTGGTGAAATTTGAAAGCTACTGTATACACAACACCCAACACTTTGATATTTCTTAAGGTTCATTTGCAAAGAAGAATGCTTCGTATTCATGGAGAATGAAGCGAAATTACTTGTGCAATATGAGGACGGAGATGAAAACACATCTGGAGCAGAGAAAATTTTGTGCAAGTGAAGAAAACGCGTCTGGAGTAAAGACGATG
Organism: Vicia faba; assembly: GCA_948472305.1. Taxonomy (NCBI): domain Eukaryota; kingdom Viridiplantae; phylum Streptophyta; class Magnoliopsida; order Fabales; family Fabaceae; genus Vicia; species Vicia faba. The sequence continues at coordinate 203,653 of CATIWC010002152.1, forward strand.
GCGAAGAAAATATACAAATAAGATGAAGATAACATGCAAGCTCACCAGCTACATAGGTCAAGTTAACGAACGTTTGAGCCCAACTGACATAAGGGACTTCTTTGTTATGTTTTGAAACTTAAGGAACCAATTTGATACAAAAAAAATTAAGGGACCAAACTGAACCATGACCTATAGATAAGATACCAAAATGAGTATTTTTTCTAATAGAATTTATAAATTTCAACGAAATTAGTTACAATAAAAATAAAATTCATGATACTTTAGGCTATACGTTGGAAATTATAACATTTAAATAAAAGGGAAATTATGAGCATATGTTAAAGTCAAATAAAAATTTATTGTGACATTATTATCTTTGTCAGAGTTATTAGTGTGTATTATTGTATAAGTATTGGTCATATTTTTTATAAACTCCGTTAATATTTGAAACCGGAGGACTACTGTCAGTATTTTCTTAAAACCAAGATGCTATAACCATAGTTTTAAAATTTATATCCTTTAAGTCGGTTGGACCGGTTAGACTATGTATCAGAGAGTAGAACGATTCAGTAAGGTTATTAGATCATTGTTGTCGATAAAGATCAGTGTGACTCAGACGGTCCACTAGTTAGATCAGTGAACATGTGGGTTACTTAATCTGACGGATTGAATATTTTATGTTTTTTAACATAATTATAATTTTCATTCTTTATTTTCATTTTCTTAAGTTTGGGTGCTGTATTTTAAAATCCGGTTTTATTAATATATATAATTATCTTAATTATTTTTAATACTGAAATAATATTACAATTATAAATATAAAATTTTATCAAATTTTAAGAATCTGATCTATAACCTTTTAAAATTATTGGGATTGTAATTTTACCTCTGCACCTTAAATCTCTTTGATGTTCAATTTAATTAAAGAAAAGAAAGTTATATATTCTATAATTATAATATTACAATTTTCGTTATATTCTATGTAATATGTCATTTTGTGAACCTTTAGGAACATGTCTATGTAACATGTCATTTTGTCAACCTTTTGAAACATGTCTATGTAATATGTCATTCTATCAAACTTTTGCAACATGTCTATGTAACATATCATTATGTCAACCTTTTGGAACCTGTCTATGTATTTTGGAACATATCTATGTAACGTGTTAACTTCATATTTTCCTTTCAAGTAATCTGATGTGTTCATTTACTAGTAATACCCAAATTTATGTTGCAACAATTCATGATATGCCAAACAAAATAAGTCATATTAAAAATATAAACTGTGTTAAAATTACACATAAGATTGCACATAATATTCATAAACTGAAAAATTGTGTTAGAATTACACATATACTGTATCGAAATTACACACAAGGTAGCTACATACACCTAATGTAGCTTAATGAAAAATACACATAACATTACAAAACACATAATCTTCAATGTTTTTTTCCACTTCAACATCTTGTTCAGTTTAATTTGAAGTTCTAACACAGCATCCCCGAATTCTTCATTTCTAACACTTAATTTTTTGTACTGATTCTTAGTTTCATCTAAATCATTTATTGTGCTTTCCAATCTATTAATCGCTACTTGGTTTATTTCTTTTGTCAATTCCTCATGAAACCAGTCGAAGAAACCACATCCTCATTGCAAGGATTCCTGCAAATTTAAAAAATTGATCAAACGTTGTTTACCAATTTTTAACATACGCAAACAAAAATTAGGACTTACCTTGTAATTGTGACAACCCCAAAATTTATTTCCATAATTCTTCTCAGAGGTTGTCCTACAAAGAACAATGTTATCTCCACAACGACAAAGTGGTGCAATTTGAAAGCTACTGTATACACAACACCCAACACTTTCATATTTCTTAAGGTTCATTTGCAAAGAAGAATGCTTCTTATTCATGGAGAATGGAGCGAAACGACTTGAGCAATATGAAGACGGAGATGAAAACACATCTGGAGCAGAGAAAATGTTGTGCAAGTGAAGAAAACGCGTATGGAGTAAAGACGATGGCGAAGAACATATATAAATAAGATGAAGATAACATTCAAGCTCACCAGTTACGTAGGTCAAGTTAACGAACGTTTGAGCCCAACTGACATAAGGGACTTCTTTGTTATGTTTTGAAACTTAAGGAACCAATTTGATACGAAAAAAATTAAGGGACCAAACTGAACCATGACCTATAGTTAAGATACCAAAATGAGTATTTTGTCTAATAGAATTTATAAATTTCAACGAAATTAGTTACAATAAAAATAAAATTCATGATACTTTAGGCTATACGTTTGAAATTATAACATTTAAATGAAAGGGAAATTATGAGCATATGTTAAAGTCAAATAAAAATTTATTGTGACATTATTATCTTTGTCAGAGTTATTAGTGTGTATTATTGTATAAGTATTGGTCATATTTTTTACAAACTCCGTTAATATTTGAAACCGGAGGACTACTGTCAGTATTTTCTTAAAACCAAGATGCTATAACCATAGTTTTGAAATTTATATCCTTTAAGTCGGTTGGACCGGTTAGACTATGTATCAGAGAGTAGAACGATTCAGTAAGGTTATTAGATCATTGTTGTCGATAAAGATCAGTGTGACTCGGACGGTCCACTAGTTAGATCAGTGAACATGTGGGTTACTTAATCTGACGGATTGAATATTTTATGTTTTTTAACATAATTATAATTTTCATTCTTTATTTTCATTTTCTTAAGTTTGGGTGCTGTATTTTAAAATCCGGTTTTATTAATATATTTAATTATCTTAATTATTTTTAATACCGAAATAATATTACAATTATAAATATAAAATTTTATCAAATTTTAATAATCTGATCTATAACCTTTTAAAATTATTGGGATTTTAATTTTACCTCTGCACCTTAAATCTCTTTGATGTTTAATTTAATTAAAGAAAAGAAAGTTATATATTCTATAATTATAATATTACAATTTTCGTTATATTCTATGTAATATGTCATTTTGTGAACCTTTAGGAACATATCTATGTAACATGTTATTTTGTCAACCTTTTGAAACATGTCTATGTAATATGTCATTCTATCAAACTTTTGTAACATTTCTATGTAACATATCATTATGTCAACCTTTTGGAACATGTCTATGTATTTTGGAACATATATATGTAACGTGTCAACTTCATATTTTCCTTTCAAGTAATCTGATGTGTTCATTTACTAGTAATACCCAAATTTATGTTGCTACAATTCATGATATGCCAAACAAAATAAGTCATATTAAAATTATAAACTGTGTTAAAATTACACATAAGATTGCACATAATATTCATAAACTGATAAATTGTGTTAGAATTACACATAAACTGTATCGAAATTACACACAAGGTTGCTACATACACCTAATGTAGCTTAATGAAAAATACACATAACATTACAAAACACATAATCTTCAATGTTTTTTTCCAATTCAACATCTTGTTCAGTTTAATTTGAAGTTCTAACACAGCATCCCCTAATCCTTCATTTTTACCCCTCAATTTTTCGTAATGATTCTTAGTTTCATCTAAATCATTTATTGTGCTTTCCAATCTATTAATCGCTACTTAGTTTATGTCTTCTGTCAATTCCTCATGAAACCAGTCGAAGAAACCACATCCTCATTGCAAGGATTCCTGCAAGTTTAAAAATTTGATCAAACGTTGTTTACCAATTTTTAACATACGCAAACAAAAATTAGGACTTACCTTGTAATTTTGACAACCCCAAAATTTATTTCCATAATTCTTCTCAGAGGTTGTCCTACAAAGAACAGTGTTATCTCCACAACGACAAAGTGGTGAAATTTGAAAGCTACTGTATACACAACACCCAACACTTTGAGATTTCTTAAGGTTCATTTGCAAAGAAGAATGCTTCGTATTCATGGAGAATGAAGCGAAATTACTTGAGCAATATGAAGACGGAGATGAAAACACATCTGGAGCAGAGAAAATTTTGCGCAAGTGAAGAAAACACGTCTGGAGTAAAGACGATGGCGAAGAAAATATACAAATAAGATGAAGATAACATGCAAGCTCACCAGCTACATAGGTCAAGTTAACGAACGTTTGAGCCCAACTGACATAAGGGACTTCTTTGTTATGTTTTGAAACTTAAGGAACCAATTTGATACAAAAAAAATTAAGGGACCAAACTGAACCATGACCTATAGATAAGATACCAAAATGAGTATTTTTTCTAATAGAATTTATAAATTTCAACGAAATTAGTTACAATAAAAATAAAATTCATGATACTTTAGGCTATACGTTGGAAATTATAACATTTAAATAAAAGGGAAATTATGAGCATATGATAAAGTCAAATAAAAATTTATTGTGACATTATTATCTTTGTAAGAGTTATTAGTGCATATTATTGTATAAGTATTGGTCATATTTTTTATAAACTCCGTTAATATTTGAAACCGAAGGACTACTGTCTGTATTTTCTTAAAACCAAGATGTTATAACCATAGTTTTAAAATTTATATCCTTTTAGTCGGTTGGACCGGTTAGACTATGTATCAGAGAGTAGAACGATTCAGTAAGGTTATTAGATCATTGTTGTCGATAAAGATCAGTGTGACTCAGACGGTCCACTAGTTAGATTAGTGAACATGTGGGTTACTTAATCTGACGGATTGAATATTTTATGTTTTTTAACATAATTATAATTTTCATTCTTTATTTTCATTTTCTTAAGTTTGGGTGCTGTATTTTAAAATCCGGTTTTATTAATATATATAATTATCTTAATTATTTTTAATACTGAAATAATATTACAATTATAAATATAAAATTTTATCAAATTTTAAGAATCTGATCTATAACCTTTTAAAATTATTGGGATTGTAATTTTACCTCTGCACCTTAAATCTCTTTGATGTTCAATTTAATTAAAGAAAAGAAAGTTATATATTCTATAATTATAATATTACAATTTTCGTTATATTCTATGTAATATGTCATTTTGTGAACTTTTAGGAACATGTCTATGTAACATATCATTATGTCAACCTTTTGGAACATGTCTATGTATTTTGGAACATATCTATGTAACGTGTCAACTTCATATTTTCCTTTCAAGTAATCTGATGTGTTCATTTACTAGTAATACCCAAATTTATGTTGCAACAATTCATGATATGCCAAACAAAATAAGTCATATTAAAAATATAAATTGTGTTAAAATTACACATAAGATTGCACATAATATTCATAAACTGAAAAATTGTTTTAGAATTACACATATACTGTATCGAAATTATACACAAGGTTGCTACATACACCTAATGTAGCTTAATGAAAAATACACATAACATTACAAAACACATAATCTTCAATATTTTTTTCCACTTCAACATCTTGTTCAGTTTAATTTGAAGTTCTAACACAGCATCCCCTAATTCTTCATTTCTAACACTTAATTTTTCGTACTGATTCTTAGTTTCATCTAAATCATTTATTGTGCTTTCCAATCTATTAATCGCTACTTGGTTTATGTCTTTTGTCAATTCCTCATGAAACCAGTCGGAGAAACCACATCCTCATTGCAAGGATTCCTGCAAATTTAAAAAATTGATCAAACGTTGTTTACCAATTTTTAACATACGCAAACAAAAATTAGGACTTACCTTGTAATTGTGACAACCCCAAAATTTATTTCCATAATTCTTCTCAGAGGTTGTGCTACAAAGAACAATGTTATCTCCACAACGACAAAGTGGTGCAATTTGAAAGCTACTGTATACACAACACCCAACACTTTCATATTTCTTAAGGTTCATTTGCAAATAAGAATGATTTGTATTCATGGAGAATGGAGCGAAACGACTTGAGCAATATGAAGACGGAGATGAAAACACATCTGGAGCAGAGAAAATTTTGTGCAAGTGAAGAAAACGCGTATGGAGTAAAGACGATGGCGAAGAACATATATAAATAAGATGAAGATAACATTCAAGCTCACCAGTTACATAGGTCAAGTTAACGAACGTTTGAGCCCAACTGACATAAGGGACTTCTTTGTTATGTTTTGAAACTTAAGGAACCAATTTGATACGAAAAAAATTAAGGGACCAAACTGAACCATGACCTATAGTTAAGATACCAAAATGAGTATTTTGTCTAATAGAATTTATAAATTTCAACGAAATTAGTTACAATAAAAATAAAATTCATGATACTTTAGGCTATACGTTGGAAATTATAACATTTAAATGAAAGGGAAATTATGAGCATATGTTAAAGTCAAATAAAAATTTATTGTGACATTATTATCTTTGTCAGAGTTATTAGTGTATATTATTGTATAAGTATTGGTCATATTTTTTATAAACTCCGTTAATATTTGAAACCGGAGGACTACTGTCAGTATTTTCTTAAAACCAAGATGTTATAACCATAGTTTTAAAATTTATATCCTTTAAGTCGGTTGGACCGGTTAGACTATGTATCAGAGAGTAGAACGATTCAGTAAGGTTATTAGATCATTGTTGTCGATAAAGATCAGTGTGACTCGGAGGGTCCACTAGTTAGATCAGTGAACCTGTGGGTTACTTAATCTGACGGATTGAATATTTTATGTTTTTTAACATAATTATAATTTTATTTCTTTATTTTCATTTTCTTAAGTTTGGGTGCTGTATTTTAAAATCCGGTTTTATTAATATATACAATTATCTTAATTATTTTTAATACCGAAATAATATTACAATTATAAAATATAAAATTTTATCAAATTTTAAGAATCTGATCTATAACCTTTTAAAATTATTGGGATGGTAATTTTACCTCTGCACCTTAAATCTCTTTGATGTTTAATTTAATTAAAGAAAAGAAAGTTATATATTCTATAATTATAATATTACAATTTTCGTTATATTCTATGTAATATGTCATTTTGTGAACCTTTAGGAACATGTCTATGTAACATGTTATTTTGTCAACCTTTTGAAACATGTCTATGTAATATTTCATTCTATCAAACTTTTGTAACATTTCTATGTAACATATCATTATGTAAACCTTTTGGAACATGTCTATGTATTTTGGAACATATATATGTAACGTGTCAATTTCATATTTTCCTTTCAAGTAATCTGATGTGTTCATTTACTAGTAATACCCAAATTTATGTTGCTACAATTCATGATATGCCAAACAAAATAAGTCATATTAAAATTATAAACTGTGTTAAAATTACACATAAGATTGCACATAATATTCATAAACTGATAAATTGTGTTAGAATTACACATAAACTGTATCGAAATTACACACAAGGTTGCTACATACACCTAATGTAGCTTAATGAAAAATACACATAACATTACAAAACACATAATCTTCAATGTTTTTTTCCACTTCAACATCTTGTTCAGTTTAATTAGAAGTTCTAACACAGCATCCCCTAATTCTTCATTTCTAACCCTCAATTTTTCGTACTGATTCTTAGTTTCATCTAAATCATTTATTGTGCTTTCCAATCTATTAATCGCTACTTGGTTTATGACTTCTGTCAATTCCTCGTGAAACCAGTCGAAGAAACCACATCCTCATTGCAAGGATTCCTGCAAATTTAAAAAATTGATCAAACGTTGTTTACCAATTTTTAACATACGCAAACAAAAATTAGGACTTACCTTGTAATTGTGACAACCCCAAAATTTATTTCCATAATTCATCTCAGAAGTTGTCCTACAAAGAACAGTGTTATCTCCATAATGACAAAGTGGTGCAATTTGAAAGCTACTTTATACACAACACCCAACACTTTCAGATTTCTTAAGGTTCATTTTCAAAGAAGAATGCTTCGTATTCATGGAGAATGGAGCGAAACGACTTGAGCAATATGAAGACAGAGATGAAAACATATCTGGAGCAGAGAAAATTTTCTGCAAGTGTAGAAAACGCATCTGGAGTAAAGACGATGGCGAAGAACATATATAAATAAGATGAAGATAACATGCAAGCTCACCAGCTACATAGATCAAGTTAACGAACGTTTGAGCCCAACTGACATAAGGGACTTCTTTGTTATGTTTTGAAACTTAAGGAAACAATTTGATACGAAAAAAATTAAGGGACCAAACTGAACCATGACCTATAGTTAAGATACCAAAATGAGTATTTTGTCTAATAGATTTTATAAATTTCAACGAAATTAGTTACAATAAAAATAAAATTCACGATACTTTAGGCTATACGTTGGAAATTATAACATTTAAATAAAAGGGAAATTATGAGCATATGTTAAATTCAAATAAAAATTTATTGTTACATTATTATCTTTGTAAGAGTTATTAGTGTGTATTATTGTATAAGTATTGGTCATATTTTTTATAAACTCCATTAATATTTGAATCCGTAGGACGACTGTTTGTATTTTCTTAAAACCAAGATGTTATAACCATAGTTTTAAAATTTATATCCTTTCAGTCGGTTGGTCCGGTTAGACTGTGAATCAAAGAGTAGAACGATTCAATAATGTTATTAGATCATTGTTGTTGATAAAAATCAGTGTGACTCAGACGGTTCACAAGTCAGATTAGTGAACCTGTGGGTTACTTAATCTGACGGATTGAATGTTTTATGTTTTTTAAGTTAATTATAATTTTCATTCTTTATTTTCATTTTCTTAAGTTTGGGTGCTCTATTTTAAAACTGGTTTTATTAATATATATAATTATCTTAATTATTTCTAATACCGAAATAATATTACAATTATAAATATAAAATTTTATCTAATTTTAAGAATATGATCTATAACCTTTTATAATTATTGGATTGTAATTTTACCTCTGCATCTAATATCTCTTTTATGTTTAATTTAATTAAAGAAAATAAATTTATATATTCTATAATTATAATATTACAATTTTCGTTATATTCTATGTAATATGTCATTTTGTGAACCTTTAGGAACATGTCTATGTAACATGTCATTTTGTCAACCTTTTGAAACATGTCTATGTAATATGTCATTCTATCAAACTTTTGCAACATGTCTATGTAACATATCATTAAGTCAACCTTTTGGAACATGTCTATGTATTTTGGAACATATCTATGTAACATGTTAACTTCATATTTTCCTTTCAAGTAATCCGATGTGTTCATTTACTAATAATACCCAAATTTATGTTTCTACAATTCATGATACGCCAAACAAAATAAGTCATATTAAAATTATAAACTGTGTTAAAATTACACATAAGATTGCACATAATATTCATAAAGTGATAAATTGTGTTAGAATTACACATAAACTGTATCGAAATTACACACAAGGTTGCTACATACACCTAATGTAGCTTAATGAAAAATACACATAACATTACAAAACACATAATCTTCAATGTTTTTTTTTCCACTTCAACATCTTGTTCAGTTTAATTTGAAGTTCTAACAATGCATCCCCTAATTCTTCAATTCTAACCCTCAATTTTTCGTACTGTTTCTTAGTTTCATCTATATCATTTATTGTGCTTTCCAATCTATTAATCGCTACTTGGTTTATGTCTTGCGCCAATTCCTCATGAAAATAGTCGAAGAAACCACATCCTCTTTGCAAGGATTCCTGTAAATTTAAAAAATTGATCAAACGTTGTTTACCAATTTTTAACACACACTAACAAAAATTAGAACTTACCTTGTAATTGTGACAACCCCAAAATATATTTCCATAATTCTTCTCATAGGTTGTCCTAGGAAGAACAGTGTTATCTCCACAATGTCAAAGTGTAGCAATTTGAAAGTTATTGTATACACAACACCCAACACTTTCAGATTTCTTAAGGTTCATTTGCAAAGAAGAATGCTTCGTATTCATGGAGAATGGAGTGAAATGACTTGAGAAATATGAAGACGGAGATGAAAACACATCTGGAGCAGAGAAGATTTTGTGCAAGTGAAGAAAACGCGTCTGGAGTAAAGACGATGGCGAAGAACATATATAAATAAGATGAAGATAACATGCAAGCTCACCAGCTACATAGGTCAAGTTAACGAACGTTTGAGCCCAACTGACATAAGGGACTTCTTTGTTATGTTTTGAAACTTAAGGAACCATTTTGATACGAAAAAAATTAAGGGACCAAACTGAACCGTTTCCTATAGTTAAGATACCAAAATGAGTTTTTTGTCTAATATAATTTATAAATTTCAACGAAATTAGTTACAATAAAAATAAAATTCATGATACTTTAGGCTATACGTTGGAAATTATAACATTTAAATAAAAGGGAAATTATGAGCATATGTTAAAGTCAAATAAAAATTTATTGTGACATTATTATCTTTGTAAGAGTTATTAGTGTGTATTATTGTATAAGTATTCGTCATATTTTTTATAAACTCCGTTAATATTTGAAACTGGAGGACTACTGTCTGTATTTTCTTAAAACCAAGATGTTATAACCATAGATTTAAAATTTATATCCTTTCAGTCGGTTGGACCGGTTAGACTGTGAATCAGAGAGTAGAACGGTTCAGTAAGGTTATTAGATCATTGTTGTTGATAAAAATCAATGTGACTCGGACGGTTCACTAGTGAGATCAGTGAACCTGTGGGTTACTTAATCTGACGGATTGAATGTTTTAAGTTTTTTAACTTAATTATAATTTTCATTCTTTATTTTCTTTTTCTTAAGTTTGGGTGCTCTATTTTAAAATCCATTTTTATTAATATATAGATATATAATTATCTTAATTATTTTTAATACCGAAATAATATTACAATTATAAATATCAAATTTTATCAAATTTTAGGAATCTGATCTATAACCTTTTAAAATTATTGGGATTGTAATTTTACCTCTGTACCTTATATCTCTTTGATGTTTAATTTAATTAAAGAAAAGAAAGTTATATATTCTATAATTATAATATTACAATTTTCGTTATATTCTATGTAATATGTCATTTTGTGAACCTTTAGGAACATGTCTATGTAACATGTCATTTTGTCAACCTTTTGAAACATGTCTATGTAATATGTCATTCTATCAATCTTTTGCAACATGTCTATGTAACATATCATTATGTCAACCTTTTGGAACATGTCTATGTCTTTTGGAACATATTTATGTAATGTGTCAACTTCATATTTTCCTTTCAAGTAATCCGATGTGTTCATTTACTAGTAATACCCAAATTTATGTTGCTACAATTCATGATACGCCAAACAAAATAAGTCATATTAAAATTATAAACTGTGTTAAAATTACACATAAGATTGCACATAATATACATAAACTGATAAATTGTGTTAGAATTACACATAAACTGTATCGAAATTACACACAAGGTTGCTATATACACCTAATATAGCTTAATGAAAAATACACATAACATTACAAAACACATAATCTTCAATGTTTTATTCCACTTCAACATCTTGTTCAGTTGAATTTGAAGTTCTAACACAGCATCCCCTAATTCTTCATTTCTAACCCTCAAATTTTCGTACTAATTCTTAGTTTCATCTAAATCCTTTATTGTGCTTTCCAATCTATTAAACGCTACTTGTTTTATCTCTTCTGCCAATTCCTCATGAAACCAGTCGAAGAAACCACATCCTCTTTGCAAGGATTCCTGCAAATTTAAAAAATTGATCAAACGTTGTTTACCAATTTTAAACATACACAAACAAAAATTAGGACTTACCTTGTAACTGTGACAACCCAAAAATTTATTTCCATAATTCTTTTCAGATGTTGTCCTACGAAGAACAGTGTTATCTCCACATTGGCAAAGTGTAGCAATTTGAAAGTTACTGTATACACAACACCCAACACTTTCAGATTTCTTAAGGTTCATTTGCAAAGAAGAATGCTTCGTATTCATGGAGAATGGAGCGAAACGACTTGAGCAATATGAAGACGGAGATGAAAACACATCTGGAGCAGAGAATATTTTGTGCAAGTGAAGAAAACGCGTCTGGAGTAACGACGATGGCGAAGAACAAATATAAATAAGATGAATATAACATGCAAGCTCACAGCTACATAGGTCAAGTTAACGAACGTTTGAGCCCAACTGACATAAGGGACTTCTTTGTTATGTTTTGAAACTTAAGGAACCAATTTGATACGAAAAAAATTAAGGGACCAAACTGAACCATGACCTATAGTTAAGATACCAAAATGAGTATCTTGTCTAATAGAATTTATAAATTTCAACGAAATTAGTTACAATAAAAATAAAATTCATGATACTTTAGGCTATACGTTGGAAATTATAACATTTAAATAAAAGGGAAATTATGAGCATATGATAAAGTCAAATAAAAATTTATTGTGACATTATTATCTTTGTAAGAGTTATTAGTGCGTATTATTGTATAAGTATTGGTCATATTTTTTATAAACTCCGTTAATATTTGAAACCGAAGGACTATTGTCTGTATTTTCTTAAAACCAAGATGTTATAACCATAGTTTTAAAATTTATATCCTTTTAGTCGGTTGGACCGGTTAGACCGTGAATCTGAGAGTAGAACGATTCAGTAAGCTTATTAGATCATTGTTGTCGAAAAAATCAGTGTGACTCGAACGGTTCCCTAGTCAGATCAGTGAACCTGTGGGTTACTTAATCTGACGGATTGAATGTTTTATGTTTTTTAACTTAATTATAATTTTTATTCTTTATTTTCATTTTCTTAAGTTTGGGTGCTCTATTTTAAAATCCAGTTTTATTAATATATATATATATATATAATTATCTTAATTATTTTTAATACCAAAATAATATTACAATTATAAATATAAAATTTTATCAAATTTTAGGAATCTGATCGATAACCTTTTAAAATTATTGGGATTGTAATTTTACCACTGCACCTTATATCTCTTTGATGTTTAATTTAATTAAAGAAAAGAAAGTTATATATTCTATAATTATAATATTACAATTTTCGTTATATTCTATGTAATATGTCATTTTGTGAACCTTTAGGAACATGTCTATGTAACTTGTCATTTTGTCAACCTTTTGAAACATGTCTATGTAATATGTCATTCTATCAAACTTTTGCAACATGTCTATGTAACATATCATTATGTCAACCTTTTGGAACATGTCTATGTCTTTTGGAACATATTTATGTAATGTGTCAACTTCATATTTTCCTTTCAAGTAATCCGATGTGTTCATTTACTAGTAATACCCAAATTTATGTTGCTACAATTCATGATACGCCAAACAAAATAAGTCATATTAAAATTATAAACTGTGTTAAAATTACACATAAGATTGCACATAATATACATAAACTGATAAATTGTGTTAGAATTACACATAAACTGTATCGAAATTACACACAAGGTTGCTATATACACCTAATATAGCTTAATGAAAAATACACATAACATTACAAAACACATAATCTTCAATGTTTTATTCCACTTCAACATCTTGTTCAGTTGAATTTGAAGTTCTAACACAGCATCCCCTAATTCTTCATTTCTAACCCTCAAATTTTCGTACTAATTCTTAGTTTCATCTAAATCCTTTATTGTGCTTTCCAATCTATTAAACGCTACTTGTTTTATCTCTTCTGCCAATTCCTCATGAAACCAGTCGAAGAAACCACATCCTCTTTGCAAGGATTCCTGCAAATTTAAAAAATTGATCAAACGTTGTTTACCAATTTTAAACATACGCAAACAAAAATTAGGACTTACCTTGTAACTGTGACAACCACAAAATTTATTTCCATAATTCTTCTCAGATGTTGTCCTACGAAGAACAGTGTTATCTCCATATTGGCAAAGTGTAGCAATTTGAAAGTTACTGTATACACAACACCCAACACTTTCAGATTTCTTAAGGTTCATTTGCAAAGAAGAATGCTTCGTATTCATGGAGAATGGAGCGAAACGACTTGAGCAATATGAAGACGGAGATGAAAACACATCTGGAGCAGAGAATATTTTGTGCAAGTGAAGAAAACGCGTCTGGAGTAACGACGATGGCGAAGAACAAATATAAATAAGATGAATATAACATGCAAGCTCACAGCTACATAGGTCAAGTTAACGAACGTTTGAGCCCAACTGACATAAGGGACTTCTTTGTTATGTTTTGAAACTTAAGGAACCAATTTGATACGAAAAAATTTAAGGGACCAAACTGAACCATGACCTATAGTTAAGATACCAAAATGAGTATCTTGTCTAATAGAATTTATAAATTTCAACGAAATTAGTTACAATAAAAATAAAATTCATGATACTTTAGGCTATACGTTGGAAATTATAACATTTAAATAAAAGGGAAATTATGAGCATATGATAAAGTCAAATAAAAATTTATTGTGACATTATTATCTTTGTAAGAGTTATTAGTGCGTATTATTGTATAAGTATTGGTCATATTTTTTATAAACTCCGTTAATATTTGAAACCGAAGGACTACTGTCTGTATTTTCTTAAAACCAAGATGTTATAACCATAGTTTTAAAATTTATATCCTTTTAGTCGGTTGGACCGGTTAGACCGTGAATCTGAGAGTAGAACGGTTCAGTAAGCTTATTAGATCATTGTTGTCGATAAAAATCAGTGTGACTCGGACGGTTCCCTAGTCAGATCACTGAACCTGTTGGTTACTTAATCTGACGGATTGAATGTTTTATGTTTTTTAACTTAATTATAATTTTTATTCTTTATTTTCATTTTCTTAAGTTTGGGTGCTCTATTTTAAAATCCGGTTTTATTAATATATATATATATATATATATATATATATATATATATATATAATTATCTTAATTATTTTTAATACCAAAATAATATTACAATTATAAATATAAAATTTTATCAAATTTTAGGAATCTGATCGATAACCTTTTAAAATTATTGGGATTGTAATTTTACCACTGCACCTTATATCTCTTTGATGTTTAATTTAATTAAAGAAAAGAAAGTTATATATTCTATAATTATAATATTACAATTTTCGTTATATTCTATGTAATATGTCATTTTGTGAACCTTTAGGAACATGTCTATGTAACTTGTCATTTTGTCAACCTTTTGAAACATGTCTATGTAATATGTCATTCTATCAAACTTTTGCAACATGTCTATGTAACATATCATTATGTCAACCTTTTGGAAAATGTCTATGTATTTTGGAACATATCTATGTAACGTGTTAACTTCATATTTTCCTTTCAAGTAATCCGATGTGTTCATTTACTAGTAATACTCAAATTTATGTTGCTACAATTAATGATATGCCAAACAAAATAAGTCATATTAAAATTATAAATTGTGTTAAAATTACACATAAGATTGCACATAATATTCATAAACTGATAAATTGTTTTAGAATTACACATAAATTGTATCGAAATTATACACAAGGTTGCTACATACACCTAATATAGCTTAATGAAAAATTCACATAACATTACAAAACACATAATCTTCAATGTTTTATTCCACTTCAACATCTTGTTCAGTTGAATTTGAAGTTCTAACACAGCATCCCCTAATTCTTCATTTCTAACCCTCAAATTTTCGTACTAATTCTTAGTTTCATCTAAATCCTTTATTGTGCTTTCCAATCTATTAAATGCTACTTGTTTTATCTCTTCTGCCAATTCCTCATGAAACCAGTCGAAGAAACCACATCCTCTTTGCAAGGATTCCTGCAAATTTAAAAAATTGATCAAACGTTGTTTACCAATTTTAAACATACGCAAACAAAAATTAGGACTTACCTTGTAACTGTGACAACCCAAAAATTTATTTCCATAATTCTTCTCAGATGTTGTCCTACAAAGAACAGTGTTATCTCCACATTGGCAAAGTGTAGCAATTTGAAAGTTACTGTATACACAACACCCAACACTTTCAGATTTCTTAAGGTTCATTTGCAAAGAAGAATGCTTCGTATTCATGGAGAATGGAGCGAAACGACTTGAGCAATATGAAGACGGAGATGAAAACACATCTGGAGAAGAGAATATTTTTTGCAAGTGAAGAAAACGCGTCTGGAGTAACGACGATGGCGAAGAACAAATATAAATAAGATGAATATAACATGCAAGCGCACAGCTACATAGGTCAAGTTAACGAACGATTGAGCCCAACTGACATAAGGGACTTCTTTGTTATGTTTTGAAACTTAAGGAACCAATTTGATACGAAAAAAATTAAGGGACCAAACTGAACCATGACCTATAGTTAAGATACGAAAATGAGTATCTTGTCTAATAGAATTTATAAATTTCAACGAAATTAGTTACAATAAAAATATAATTCATGATACTTTAGGCTATACGTTGGAAATTATAACATTTAAATAAAAGGGAAATTATGAGCATATGATAAAGTCAAATAAAAATTTATTGTGACATTATTATCTTTGTAAGAGTTATTAGTGCGTATTATTGTATAAGTATTGGTCATATTTTTTATAAACTCCGTTAATATTTGAAACCGAAGGACTACTGTCTGTATTTTCTTAAAACCAAGATGTTATAACCATAGTTTTAAAATTTATATCCTTTTAGTCGGTTGGACCGGTTAGACTGTGAATCAGAGAGTAGAACGGTTCAGTAAGCTTATTAGATCATTGTTGTCGATAAAAATCAGTGTGACTCGGACGGTTCCCTAGTCAGATCAGTGAACCTGTGGGTTACTTAATCTGACGGATTGAATGTTTTATGTTTTTTAACTTAATTATAATTTTTATTCTTTATTTTCATTTTCTTACGTTTGGGTGCTCTATTTTAAAATCCGGTTTTATATATATATATATATATATATATATATATATATATATATATATATATATATATATATATATATATATATATATATATATATATATAATTATCTTAATTATTTTTAATACCAAAATAATATTACAATTATAAATATAAAATTTTATCAAATTTTAGGAATCTGATCGATAACCTTTTAAAATTATTGGGATTGTAATTTTACCACTGCACCTTATATCTCTTTGATGTTTAATTTAATTAAAGAAAAGAAAGTTATATATTCTATAATTATAATATTACAATTTTCGTTATATTCTATGTAATATGTCATTTTGTGAACCTTTAGGAACATGTCTATGTAACTTGTCATTTTGTCAACCTTTTGAAACATGTCTATGTAATATGTCATTCTATCAAACTTTTGCAACATGTCTATGTAACATATCATTATGTCAACCTTTTGGAACATGTCTATGTATTTTGGAACATATCTATGTAACGTGTTAACTTCATATTTTCCTTTCAAGTAATCCGATGTGTTCATTTACTAGTAATACTCAAATTTATGTTGCTACAATTAATGATATGCCAAACAAAATAAGTCATATTAAAATTATAAATTGTGTTAAAATTACACATAAGATTGCACATAATATTCATAAACTGATAAATTGTTTTAGAATTACACATAAATTGTATCGAAATTATACACAAGGTTGCTACATACACCTTATATAGCTTAATGAAAAATACACATAACATTACAAAACACATAACCTTCAATCTTTTTTTCCACTTCAATATCTTGTTCAGTTGAATTTGAAGTCCTAACACAGCATCCCCTAATTCTTCATTTCTAACCCTCAATTTTTCGTACTGATTCTTAGTTTCATCTAAATCCTTTATTGTGCTTTCCAATCTATTAATCGCTACTTGGTTTATGTCTTCTGCCAATTCCTCATGAAACCAGTCGAAGAAACCACATCCTCTTTGTAAGGATTCCTGCAAATTTAAAAAATTGATCAAACGTTGTTTACCAATTTTTAACATACGCAAACAAAAATTAGGACTTACTTGTAATTGTGACAACCCCAAAATTTATTTCCATAATTCTTCTCAGAGGTTGTCCTACGAAGAACAGTGTTATCTCCACAATGGCAAAATGGTGCAATTTGAAAGCTACTGTATACACAACACCCAACACTTTTAGATTTCTTAAGGTTCATTTGCAAAGAAGAATGCTTCGTATTCATGGAGAATGGAGCGAAACATCTTGAGCAATATGAAGACGGAGATGAAAACACATCTGGAGAAGAGAATATTTTTTGCAAGTGAAGAAAACGCGTCTGGAGTAACGACGATGGCGAAGAACAAATATAAATAAGATGAATATAACATGCAAGCGCACAGCTACATAGGTCAAGTTAACGAACGATTGAGCCCAACTGACATAAGGGACTTCTTTGTTATGTTTTGAAACTTAAGGAACCAATTTGATACGAAAAAAATTAAGGGACCAAACTGAACCATGACCTATAGTTAAGATACGAAAATGAGTATCTTGTCTAATAGAATTTATAAATTTCAACGAAATTAGTTACAATAAAAATATAATTCATGATACTTTAGGCTATACGTTGGAAATTATAACATTTAAATAAAAGGGAAATTATGAGCATATGATAAAGTCAAATAAAAATTTATTGTGACATTATTATCTTTGTAAGAGTTATTAGTGCGTATTATTGTATAAGTATTGGTCATATTTTTTATAAACTCCGTTAATATTTGAAACCGAAGGACTACTGTCTGTATTTTCTTAAAACCAAGATGTTATAACCATAGTTTTAAAATTTATATCCTTTCAGTCGGTTGGACCGGTTAGACTGTGAATCAGAGAGTAGAACGGTTCAGTAAGCTTATTAGATCATTGTTGTCGATAAAAATCAGTGTGACTCGGACAGTTCACTTGTCATATCAGTGAACTTGTGGGTCACATAATCTGACGGATTGAATGTTTTATGTTTTTTAACTTAATTATAATTTTTATTCTTTACTTTCATTTTCTTAAGTTTGGGTGCTCTATTTTAAAATTCGGTTTTATTAATATATATAATTATCTAAATTATATTTAATACCGAAATAATAATACAATTATAAATATAAAATTTTATCAAATTTTAAGAATCTGATCTATAACTTTTTAAAATTATTGGGATTGTAATTTTACCTCCGCACCTTATATCTCTTTGATGTTTAATTTAATTAAAGAAAAGAAAGTTATATATTCTATAATTATAATATTACAATTTTCGTTATATTTTATGTAATATGTCATTTTGTGAACCTTTAGGAACATGTCTATGTAACTTGTCATTTTGTCAACCTTTTGAAACATGTCTATGTAATATGTCATTCTATCAAACTTTTGCAACATGTCTATGTAACATATCATGATGTCAACCTTTTGGAACACATCTATGTAACGTGTCAACTTCATATTTTCCTTTCAAGTAATCCGATGTGTTCATTTACTAGTAATACCCAAATTTATGTTGCTACAATTCATGATATGCCAAACAAAAAAGTCATATTAAAATTATAAACTCTGTTAAAATTACACATAAGATTTCACATAATATTCATAAACTGATAAATTGTGTTAGAATTACACATAAATTGTATCGAAATTACACACAAGGTTACTACATACACCTAATATAGCTTAATGAAAAATACACATAACATTACAAAACACATAACCTTCAATGTTTTTTTCCACTTCAACATCTTGTTCAGTTGAATTTGAAGTCCTAACACAGCATCCCCTAATTCTTCATTTCTAACCCTCAATTTTTCGTACTGATTCTTAGTTTCATCTAAATCCTTTATTGTGCTTTCCAATCTATTAATCGCTACTTGGTTTATGTCTTCTGCCAATTCTTCATGAAACCAGTCGAAGAAACCACATCCTCTTTACAAGGATTCCTGCAAATTTGAAAAATTGATCAAACGTTGTTTACCAATTTTTAACATATGCAAACAAAAATTAGGACTTACTTGTAATTGTGACAACCCCAAAATTTATTTCCATAATTCTTCTTAGAGGTTGTCCTACGAAGAACAGTGTTATCTCCACAATGGCAAAGTCGTGTAATTTGCAAGCTAATGTATACACATGACCCAACACTTTCATATTTCTTCAGGTTCATTTGCAAAGAAGAATGCTTCATATTCATGGAGAATGGAGCGAAACATCTTGAGCAATATGAAGACGGAGATGAAAACACATCTGGAGCAGAGAAGATTTGATCAAGTGAAAAAAATGCGTCTGGAGTAAAGACGATGGCGAAGAACATATATAAATAAGATGAAGATAACATGCAAGCTCACCAGCTACATAGGTCAAGTTAATGAACGTTTAAGCCCAACTGACATAAGGGACTTCTTTGTAATGTTTTAAAACTTAAGGAACCAATTTGATACGAAAAAAATTAAGGGACCAAACTGAACCATGACCTATAGTTAAGATACCAAAATGAGTATTTTGTCTAATAGAATTTATAAATTTCAACGAAATTAGTTACAATAAAAATAAAATTCATGATACTTTAGGCCATACGTTGGAAATTATAACATTTAAATAAAAGGGAAATTATGAGCATATGTTAAAATGAAATAAAAAATTATTATGACATTATTATCTTTGTAAGAGTTATTAGTGTGTATTATTGTATAATTATTGGTCATATTTTTTATAAACTCCGTTAATATTTGAAACTGGAGGACTACTGTCTGTATTTTCTTAAAACCAAAATGTTATAACCATAGTTTTAAAATTTATATCCTTTATGTCGGTTGGACCGGTTAGACTGTGAATCAGAGAGTAGAACGATTTAGTAAGGTTATTAGATCATTGTTGTCGATAAAAATCAGTGTGACTCGGACGGTTCACTAGTCAGATCAGTGAACCTGTGGGTTACTTAATTTGACAGATTGAATGTTTTATGTTTTTTAACTTAATTATAATTTTTATTCTTTATTTTCATTTTCTTAAGTTTGTGGGCTCTATTTTAAAATCCGGTTTTATTAATATATATAATTATCTTAATTATTTTTAATACTTAAATAATAATACAATTATAAATATAAAATTTTATCAAATTTTAAGAATCTGATCTATAACCTTTTAAAATTATTGGGATTGTAATTTTACCGCCGTACCTTATATCTCTTTGATGTTTAATTTAATTAAAGAAAAGAAAGTTATATATTCTATAATTATAATATTACTATTTTTGTTATATTCTATGTAATATGTCATTTGGTGAACCTTTAGGAACATGTCTATGTAACATGTCATTTTGTCAACCTTTTGAAACATGTCTATGTAATATGTCATTCTATCAAACTTTTGCAACATGTCTATGTAACATATCATTATGTCAACCTTTTGGAACATGTCTTTGTATTTGGAACTTATCTATGTAACGTGTCAACTTCATATTTTCCTTTCAAGTAATCTAATGTGTTCATTTACTAGTAATACCCAAATTTATGTTGCTACAGTTCATGATATGCCAAACAAAATAAGTCGTATTAAAATTATTAACTGTGTCAAAATTACAAATAAGATTGCACATAATATTCATAAACTGATAAATTGTGTTAGAATTACACATAAACTGTATCAAAATTACACACAAGGTTGCTACATACACCTAATATAGCTTAATGAAAAATACACATAACATTACAAAACACATAATCTTCAATGTTTTTTTCCACTTCAACATCTTGTTTAGTTGAATTTGAAGTTCTAACACAGCATCCCCTAATTCTTCATTTCTAACCCTCAATTTTTCGTACTGATTCTTAGTTTCATCTAAATCCTTTATTGTGCTTTCCAATCTATTAATCGCTACTTGGTTTATGTCTTCTGCAAATTCCTCATGAAACCAGTCGAAGAAACCACATCCTCTTTACAAGGATTCCTGCAAATTTAAAAAATTGATCAAACTTTGTTTAGCATTATTTAACATACCTAAACAAAAATTTGGACTTACCTTGTAATTGTGATAACCCAAAATTTCTTTCCATAATTCTTCTTAATGGTTGTCCTACTAAGAACAATGTTATCTCCACAACGGAAAAGTGGTGCAATTTGCAAGCTACTGTATACACATGACCCAACACTTTCAGATTTCTTCAGGTTTACTTGCAAAGAAGAATGCTTCGTATTCATGGAGAATGGAGCGAAACAAGTTGAGCAATATGAAAACGGAGATGAAAAACGCATCTGGAGCAGAGAAGATTTTGCTCAAGTGATGAAAACGCATCTGGAGTAAAGACGATGGTGAAGAACATATGTAAATAAGATGAAGATAACATGCCAGGTCACCAACTACATAGGTCAAGTTAATGAACGTTTGAGCTCAACTGACATAAGGGACTTCTTTGTTACGTTTTGAAACATAAGGTACCAATTTGATACGAAAAAAATTAAGGGACCAAACTGAACCATGACCTATAGTTAAGAGACCAAAATGAGTATTTTATCTAATAGAATTTATAAAATTCAACGAAATAAGTTACAATAAAAATAAAATTCATGATAATGTAGGCTATGTGTTGGAAATTATAACATTTAAATAAAAGGGAAATTATGAGCTTATGTTAAAGTCAAATAAAAATTTATTGTGACATTAATATCTTTGTATGAGTTATTAGCGTGTATTATTGTATAAGGATTGGTCATATTTTTTATAAACTCCGTTAATATTTGAAACCGGAGGACTGCTGTCTGTAATTTATTAAAACCAAGATGTTATAAACAATAGTTTTAAAATTCACATCCTTTCGGTCGGTTAAACTGTGAATCAGAGAGTAGAATGATTAAGTAAGGTTATTATATCATTGTTGTCGATAAAAATGAGTGTGACTCATACGGTTCACTAGTCAGATAAGTGAACTTGTGGGTTTCTTAATCTGACGGAGTGAATGATTGATGTTTTTTTACTTAAAAATAATTTTCATTCTTTATTTTCATTTTCTTATGTTTTGGTGCTCTATTTTTAAATCAGGTTTTATTAATATATATATATATATATATATATATATATATATATATAAGTATATATATATATATATATATATATATATATATATATATATATATATATATATATATATATAATTATCTTAATTATTTATAATAACAAATAGTATTGCAATTATAATTATAAAATTTTATCAAATTTTAAGAATCTGACCTATAACCTTTTAAAATTATTGGGATTGTAATTTTACCTCTACACCTTAAATCTCTTTGATGTTTAATTTAATTAAAGAAAGGAAAGTTATATAATCGATAATTATAATATTACAATTTTCATTATATTCTATGTAATATGTCATTTTGTCAACCTTTAGGAACATGTCTATGTAACATGTCATTTTGCCAACCTTTTGAAACATGTCTATGTAATATGTCATTCTATCAAACTTTTGCAAAATGTCTATGTAACATGTAATTATGTCAATATTTTGGAACATGTATATGTATTTTGGAACATATCTATGTAACATGTTAACTTCATATTTTCATTTCAAGTAATTTGATGTGTTCATTTACAAGTAATACATAAATTTATGTTTCTACAATTAATGATATGCCAAACAAAATAAGTCATATTAAAATTATAAATTGTGTTAAAATTACAGATAAGATTGCACATAATCTTCATAAACCTATAAATTTGTTTTAGAATTACACATAAACTGTGTTGAAATTACACACAAGGTTGCTACATACACCTTATACAACTTAATGACAAATACACATAACATTAAAAAACACATAATCTGCAATGTTTTTTTCCACTTCAACATCTTGTTCAGTTGAATTTTGAAGTTCTAACACAACATCCCCTAATTCTTCATTTCTAACCCTCAATTTTTCGTACTGATTCTTAGTTTCATGTAAATCCTTTTTGTGCTTTCCAATCTATTAATCACTACTTGGTTTATGTCTTCTGCCAATTCCTCATGAAACCAATAGAAGAAACCACATCCTCTTTGCAAGGACTCCTGCAAAATTTAAAAAATTGATCAAACTTTGTTTTCCATTTTTTAACATAGCCAAACAAAAATTAGGAACTTACCTTGTAATTGTGACAACCCAAAATTTCTTTCCATAATTTTTCACAATGGTTGTCCTACTAAGAACAGTGTTATCTCCACAACAGCAAAGTGGTGCAATTTGCAAGCTACTGTATACACATGACCCAACACTTTCAGATTTCTTCAGGTTCACTTACAAAGAAGAATGCGTCGTATTCATGGATAATGGAGCGAAACGACTTAAGCAATTTGAAGACGGAGATGAAAACGTTATATGGAGCAGACAAGATTTTGCTCCAGTGATGAAAATGCATCTGGATTAAAGACGACATTGAAGACATATGTAAATAAGATGAAGATAACATGCCAGGTCACCAACTACATAGGTCAAGTTAATGAACGTTAGAGCTCAACTGACATAAGGGACTTCTTTGTACGTTTTGAAACATAAGGAACCAATTTGATACGTAAAAAATTAAGGGACCAAACTGAACCATGACCTATAGTTAAGAGACCAAAATGAGTATTTTGTCTAATAGAATTTATAAAATTCAACGAAATAACTTACAATCAAAATAAAATTCATGATAACTTTAGGCTATGCGTTGGAAATTATAACATTTAAATAAAGGGAAATTATGAGCTTATGTTAAAGTCAAATAAAAATTTATTGTGACATTAATATCTTTGTATGAGTTATTAGCGTGTATTATTGTATAAGGATTGGTCATATTTTTTATAAACTCCGTTAATATTTGAAACCGGAGGACTGCTGTCTGTAATTTATTAAAACCAAGATGTTATAACATAGTTTTTAAAATTCACATCCTTTCGGTCGGTTAAACTGTGAATCAGAGAGTAGAATGATTAAGTAAGGTTAATTATTTCATTGTTGTCGATAAAAATGAGTGTGACTCATACGGTTCACTAGTCAGATAAGTGAACTTGTGGGTTTCTTAATCTGACGGAGTGATGATTGATGTTTTTTTACTTAAAAATAATTTTCATTCTTTATTTTCATTTTCTTATGTTTTGGTGCTCTATTTTTAAATCAGGTTTTATTAATATATATATATATATATATATATATATATATATATATATATATATATATATATATATATATATATATATATATATATATATATATATGATATATATATTATATTTATATATATATATATAATTATCTTAATTATTTATAATAACAAATAGTATTGCAATTATAATTATAAAATTTTATCAAATTTTAAGAATCTGACCTATAACCTTTTAAAATTATTGGGATTGTAATTTTACCTCTACACCTTAAATCTCTTTGATGTTTAATTTAATTAAAGAAAGGAAAGTTATATATTCGATAATTATAATATTACAATTTTCATTATATTCTATGTAATATGTCATTTTGTCAACCTTTAGGAACATGTCTATGTAACATGTCATTTTGTCAACCTTTTGAAACATGTCTATGTAATATGTCATTCTATCAAACTTTTGCAAAATGTCTATGTAACATGTAATTATGTCAATATTTTGGAACATGTATATGTATTTTGGAACATATCTATGTAACATGTTAACTTCATATTTTCATTTCAAGTAATTTGATGTGTTCATTTACAAGTAATACATAAATTTATGTTTCTACAATTAATGATATGCCAAACAAATAAGTCATATTAAAATTATAAATTGTGTTAAAATTACAGATAAGATTGCACATAATCTTCATAAACCTATAAATTGTTTTAGAATTACACATAAACTGTGTTGAAATTACACCAAGGTTGCTACATACACCTAATACAACTTAATGACAAATACACATAACATTAAAAAACACATAAGCTGCAATGTTTTTTTCCACTTCAACATCTTGTTCAGTTGAATTTGAAGTTCTAACACAACATCCCTAATTCTTCATTTCTAACCCTCAATTTTTCGTACTGATTCTTAGTTTCATGTAAATCCTTTTTGTGCTTTCCAATCTATTAATCACTACTTGGTTTATGTCTTCTGCCAATTCCTCATGAAACCAATAGAAGAAACCACATCCTCTTTGCAAGGACTCCTGCAAATTTAAAAAATTGATCAAACTTTGTTTACCATATTTTTAACATAGCCAAACAAAAATTAGGACTTACCTTGTAATTGTGACAACCCAAAATTTCTTTCCATAATTTTTCACAATGGTTGTCCTACTAAGAACAGTGTTATCTCCACAACGGCAAAGTGGTGCAATTTGCAAGCTACTGTTATACACATGACCCAACACTTTCAGATTTCTTCAGGTTCACTTACAAAGAAGAATGCGTCGTATTCATGGATAATGGAGCGAAACGACTTAAGCAATTTGAAGACGGAGATGAAAACGAATATGGAGCAGACAAGATTTTGCTCCAGTGATGAAAATGCATCTGGATTAAAGACGACATTGATGAACATATGTAAATAAGATGAAGATAACATGCCAGGTCACCAACTACATAGGTCAAGTTAATGAACGTTTGAGCTCAACTGGACATAAGGGACTTCTTTGTTACGTTTTGAAACATAAGGAACCAATTTGATACGAAAAAAATTAAGGGACCAAACTGAACCATGACCTATAGTTAAGAGACCAAAATGAGTATTTTGTCTAATAGAATTTATAAAATTCAACGAAAATAACTTACAATCAAAATAAAATTCATGATAGTTTAGCTATGCGTTGGAAATTATAACATTTAAATAAAAGGGAAATTATGAGCTTATGTTAAAGTCAAATAAAAATTTATTGTGACATTATTATCTTTGTAAGAGTTATTAGCGTGTATTATTGTATAAGTATTGGTCATATTTTTTATAAACTCCGTTAATATTGAAATCGGAGGGACTACTGTCTGTAATTTATTAAAACCAAGATGTTATAACCATAGTTTTATAATTCACATCCTTTCGATCGGTTAGACTGTGAATCAGAGAGTAGAACGATTAAGTAAGGTTATTATATCATTGTTGTCAATAAAAATCAGTGCGACTCAGACGGTTCACTAGTCAGATCAGTGAACTTGTGGGTTTTCTTAATCTGACGAAGTGAATGTTTGATGTTTTTTTACTTAAAAATAATTTTCATTCTTTATTTTCATTTTCTGTATGTTTTGGTGCTCTATTTTTAAATCAGGTTTTATTAATATATATATATATATATATATATATATATATATATATATATATATATATATATATATATATATATATATATATATATATATATATATATATATATATATTATATATATATATATATATATATAATTATATTAATTATTTATAATAACAAATAATATGGCAATTATAAATATAAAATTTTATCAAATTTTACGAATCTGACATATAACCTTTTAAAATTATTGGGATTGTAATTTTACCTCTACACCTTAAATCTCTTTGATGTTTAATTTAATTAATGAAAAGAAAGTTATATATTCGATAATTATAATATTTACAATTTTCATTATATTCAATGTAATATGTCATTTTGTCTACCTTTAGGAACATGTCTATGAAACATGTCATTTTGTCAACCTTTTGAACATGGTCTATGTAATATGTCATTCTATAAATCTTTTGCTACATGTCTATGTAACATGTCATTATGTCAATCTTTTGGAACATGTATATGTATTTTGGAACATATCTATGTAACATGTTAACTTCATATTTTCATTTCAAGTAATTTGATGTGTTCATTTACTAGTAATACCCAAATTTATGTTGCTACAATTAATGATATGTCAAACAAAATAAGTCATATTAAAATTATAAATTGAGTAAAAATTACATATAAGATTGCACATAATCTTCATAAACTGATAAATTGTTTTAGAATTACACATAAACTATGTTGAAATTACACACAAGGTTGCTACATACACCTAATACAGCTTAATGACAAATACACATAACATTAAAAAACACATAATCTTCAATGTTTTTTTCCACTTCAACATCTTGTTCAGTTGAATTTGAAGTTCTAACACGGCATCCCCTAATTCTTCATTTCTAACCCTCAATTTTTCGTACTGATTCTTAGTTTCATCTAAATCCTTTTTGTGCTTTCCAATCTATTAATCACTACTTGGTTTATGTCTTATGCCAATTCCCTCATGAAACCAAATGAAGAAACCACATCCTCTTTGCAAGGATTCCTGCAAATTTAAAAAATTGATCAAACTTTGTTTACCATTTTTTAACATACCCAAACAAAAATTAGGACTTACCTTGTAATTGTGACAACCCAAAATTTCTTTCCATAATTCTTGTCAATGGTTTCCTACTAAGAACAATGTTATCTCCACAACGGAAAAGTGGTGCAATTTGCAAGCTATTGTATACAAATGACCCAACAATTTCAGATTTCTTCAGGTTCACTTGCGAAGAAGAATGCTTCGTATTCTTGGAGAATGGAGCGAAACAACTTGAGCAATATGAAGACGGAGATGAAAATGCATCTGGAGCATAGAAGATTTTGCTCAAGTGATGAAAACGCATCTGGAGTAAAGAGGACGGTGAAGAACATATGTAAATAAGATAAAGATAACATGCCAGGTGACCAACTACATAGGTCAAGTTAATGAACGTTTGAGCTCAACTGACATAAGGGACTTCTTTGTTACGTTTTGAAACATAAGGAACCAATTTGATACAAAAAAAAATTAAGGGACCAAACTGAACCATGACCTATAGTTAAGAGACCAAAATGAGTATTTTGTATAATAGAATTTATAAAATTCAATGAAATAACTTATAATCAAAATAAAATTCATGATACTTTAGGCTATACGTGGAAATTATAACATTTAAATAAAAGGGAAATTATAAACTTATGTTAAAGTCAAATAAAAATTTATTGTGACATTATTATCTTTGTAAGAGTTATTAGCGTGTATTAATTGTATAAGTATTGGTCATATTTTTATAAACTCCGTTAATATTTGAAATCGGAGGACTACTGTCTGTAATTTATTAAAACCAAGATGTTATAACCATAGTTTTAAAATTCACATCCTTTCGATAGGTTAGACTGTGAATCAGAGAGTAGAACGATTAAGTAAGGTTATTATATCATTATTGTCGATAAAAATCAGTGGGACTCAGACGGTTCACTAGTCAGATAAGTGAACTTGTGGGTTTCTTAATCTGACGGAGTGAATGTTTGATGTTTTTTTTACTTAAAAATAATTTTCATTCTTTATTTTCACTTTCTTATGTTTTGGTGCTCTATTTTTAAATCAGGTTTTATAAATATATATATTATATATATATTATATATATATTTATATATATATATATATATATATATATATATATATATATATATATATATTATATATATATATATACATATATATATATATATTATGTTAATTATTTATAATAACAAATAGTATTGCAATTATAATTATAAAATTTTATCAAATTTTAAGAATCTGA